>JAPDEK010000140.1:0-66521 GCA_027569065.1 Aspergillus cavernicola
TGGGTTGGGTTAGTGGGTTTTTAATAACCCATGGGTAGTTCAGGCAGTGCCTGGCCCACCCCAAAACCCAATGGGGTGGGTTGCCTCAGGTGAAAAACCCGCCCCAACCCATGGGTCAACAAGTCTAGCCTCAGCAATCTTTCTTTTATAAACAAGATACTTGTATCACTCTTTGGCTGCATACAAGGCACTTGCTGCGGCCTTCTCTGCATCTTCAGCTGCCTCTTTAGCTGCTTCAGCAGCCTGGGGATCACTTGACAGGGCCATGAAGAGTGTCTGAGTATTTGTATTATTCTTCTCTTTCTCTTTCTCTTTCTCCTCCTCTACTTCAGAAGACCCTTCTCTATTACTTCCAACTTCACTGCTAGGCATGACTGATGACAAGGCTTTATTTACAGCAGGAGTTAAAGCACCAGAGGCTATCAGGGCACTAGAATCAAATCATATATACTTCAGAGAGTTTGGCAGGGTAGCTCGGGATACAGAACAGGATCAAGATCATGAATTGCTTTATATAGGGGCTAAGGAGCTACACAGAGTTGCCTTGCTGGCTGGTGAACATGCTGTTGCTGCAGCACTTCCAGCATGTTACTTTATCACTGCTGGAGGCTTCAGGGCTGCCAAGATACTGTATTTTTTGGCTTCATGTCTTATTGCAGCAACTGCTGCAGTAGTTTTACAGGGAATATATGTATCTACCTGCTTTTCTCCAGGTGTTGGAGATGGACTAACACAAGGAATATGAGTACAGTATAGGTTATAAGGAATTACACGAGGTTATGGCTGATCTGGCTGGCTAACATGTTTAGGAGACATTTTAGTAAAATCAGGCAACAGGAATAGCTTCAGAATCAACAATTTCGGTAAAAAATATTCAAAAATCGATGGCTTTGGACAAATAATGTGGTAAGTTATTTTGTTGGGGGTGGTTTGTTCTATAGATGGCAGAAATTTGGTAGAAACGCGAACTCCACCGCCCCGATTTTTGCACACGACAAATACTTGACCACGCAAAAGTACGTTGATTCGACGACTACCGTAATGGTCGAGATGCATAAACCCGGGTCGGCGACATCCTCGTCTCCAATACAAGATTCTTGTAGAATGAGCCAATTGATGGATGCCAGCTGGCCAAGGCTGGAGCGAGTCGTACAAATGCAGAGTCTAGAACAAAGGATTTGTCCGCTTCCCCGCATTGGATCATGTCATCAATCCACTCCAACTCCAACTTCAACCCGGGCCTCCTGCATCACTGCATCAGCTTCCTCTTCCTTGTTAGGCTGCTAGCTCCCTTGCTGTGATCATCACCATGGAGAAACTCCCTCAGCATCATTCCGCCTCTTCCGCTGCCGTTGAACCGTCCCACTGGAAACGACGTGTTCTTGGCCTCGTCGCGGGCGGCCTGATTGCCTTGTATGGACTCATTCGTCTCCATACCCCATGTAGTAATACCCACGATCCCGTCGAGGAGGTATTGCGGCTACAGCCGTTGACTGGTACGTCCATCAATTGTTCACTTTGTGATCATCGCTGATAGCTCTAGACGGCCACAATGACTTCCCCTTCTTCCTCCGCGCCTTCTACAACAACCACATCTACCAGAGTAACTTCTCCGACCAAATCGAATTACCCTACCATGTCGACTTTCCCCGTCTAGCCCAAGGCCGGCTCCGAGGTCAATTCTGGAGCGTCTACATCCCATGGTACTCCCTCACCGCACATTCTCACTACTAGTATACTAACGGTAAACACCCCAGCAACGAATCCGTCCCCAACTACGAATTCGTCCGCGACACCCTCCAACAAATCGACCTTGTCCACCGCCTCGCATCCCTCTACCCAGAACACCTCGAACTCGTCCCAAACACTACCGCCTTCCGCCACACCTTCAATACCTCCCCCTCCCGCATCGCAAGCTTCATCGGCGTCGAGGGCCTCCACCAGATCGGCTCCAGCGCAGCCACCCTCCGCCTCTATCACTCCCTCGGCGTCCGCTACACAACCCTCACCCACGTCTGCCACAATGAATACGCCGATAGCGCATCCCCACCGACCCCGCGACACAACGGCCTCTCCACCGCAGGACACGCAATGGTCCTGGAAATGAACCGCCTCGGAATGGCCGTCGACCTAGCCCACGTCAGCGCAAGAACCATGCACGATGCCCTCGATACCTCCAAAGCGCCAGTCCTCTTCTCCCACTCCTCCGTCTACGCCCTCTGCCCGAACCCGCGCAATGTCCCGGACGACGTCTTGCACCGTCTCGCTGATAACGGGGGTGTCATCATGATCACCTTCTTCCCGGAATATACCCGCTGCGATGACCCTGACGCTGCTACTCTTAGCGACGTAGCAGACCACATCCAGTATGTCGGCGAGCTCATCGGGTATCAGTACGTCGGGCTAGGCTCGGACTTTGACGGCATGGAGAAGACGATCCACGGTCTGGAGGATGTAAGCAAGTATCCGGATTTGATTGCCGAGTTGTTAAGCAGGGGTGTTACTGTGGAGGATGTAGCCGGTGTGATTGGCGGGAACGTACTTAGGGTTCTAGGGGAGATTGAACAGGTCTCGAAGGAGATGAATGAGGAGGGCGTCACGCCATTGGAGGATGATGTACCTTCTTATTTCCCTGCGTAGAGATCCGAGCTCAGATAACCATCATATATGACTTTATTAGATAGTTAGTTTTAGACAGGACAATAACATGACAATTCTTAGAAATCCATTCATCACTCATCGCGGACATACATCAAACCCATACCCATACCCATACCCTACCCTACCAACCCCAAAACAACCCCCTCCAACCCTCTCAACAACAAATACGAACCCCCACCCTGAATACACAAGCCCAGCAAGGAAGCATAGAGACCAAAAAGCGGATGAAACCCAAACGCGAATTTCCCTGCAAGGAGATGCCGCAACAGCGCGGATTTGTATGTTGTCTGCACCGAGATCGGGAGATGTGTTGAGATGAAGTCGTCGAGGAAGTATTGTTCTTTTTCTTTTTCTTCTTTGGCGGGGTTGGGATTGAGATTGGGGGTTGCTCGGAGGGAGGATATTAGGGATGTTTGGAGGGTTAGGGTTAGATTTGCTCTTGATCCTGATCTTGTTGTCGGTTTCGGCGGGCTTGGGAATGGAGGTGAGAGTGTAGTTAGAGGAGAGGAATGAAGGAGTGTAAAGAAGAGAGCTGGATCGTTGATTCGAATGCGACAGGATTCCGGGTCCGAAGGGAGAGGTGACGGGCGAGATTCTTCTAGAAAGGCGGAGATGGGGTCTTTGTAGGAGGGGAAGGAGGTGTAGAATTGGGGGGTTAGGATTTGGATTGTTATTGATGGGGATGGATGGTCGAGGTGTATTGATGATGAAGGGGAGGTGAAGGTTATTGGGTGGAGGTGGTGGGATTTAGAGGGGATGTAGGTGAGGGTTAATGGGGAGGGGGAGGATTCGACGAGGTGTTTGAGGTATGCGCGGAAGGAGGGTTCGAGTGTTCTATGGGTGGGTTTGTTAGATATGGATGCCAGGTGGTGGTAAAGTAGGTAGGTAGTAGAGAGGTAAAGAGGGAGTAGGTACCGTTCGATATCAGACTCGTCCCGAGGAATGTTATTTGGCCGGACTTCGGGCATGGAGAAGATGGGAGCGCCTTTAGAGCGGATACGTAGGGCCGCGATGATGATGAGCAGCTCGGTGATGACTAGAACGCCGGTCCAGTACGGGACGAAGCGAAGGAGAGACCAGGGTGAAGCCGTGAGTGGATCGAGAGGGGCATGTTCGTCCGGACAGAAGACCCGGCCGATCAGTCGGGGTTTCCCAGCTGGGGAGAGCAGGGTGATGGTGATGTGGAGGGGGGTGTTGGGGGCCAAAGGATCAGAGAATCTGAGGGCAATGGTGCCTTCGACTTTCTCAAAGGGGGAGATGAACATGTCCTTGTCCCATGTGCCGCGGTAGGTGAGATGGCGTGGGTTGGAGTGGTAGAACGGGGCTGAGGACGATCCTGAGGGGATCTCTGTAGAGGTGGGCAGCTCTGATAGAGAGGCTTCCCCAGTTAAACGGCTAAAGGCAATCTTTCTCTGGCCCCAGTAGTTGTTGACCTCCATGATCATTGCCGTCAGCTCCCGGGAGGCGGAGTAGAGATACCAGATGCAGACGAGGTTTCTCTGATACCCAAGGAACTGGGGCATGGTGACGAGATAGGCATACGGCCATTCGTCAGGATTGTGGCCCTACTCCATACACAAGTCAGCATGAACCCACTTGACGGTTGAAGGGTATGTTAGGGCAGGACTCTGGAGGGGAAGTGGAGTGCGGGTGGAAACATGACGATAAGAGAGGGACGCTTGGACCTGTGACACGAGGAAATTGTGTAGCTTTCCCTCAAGCCCGATGGAGTCGTTGCCTTTCTCTAGGTGATGGTGAGCATGGACCGTGAACCATGTCTCCATTTTGGGGTTGAGATACTGCATGAGCCCGGCAGTCTGGCTCTGGCTGTGGTTCTGGTTGTGGCGCTCGGGCTCGTCGATTGATAACAAGCTGCCAACATGGCCATGGAGTCCAACTGGAGTGCCCACTAAGAAGTGAGGGACGGTGTAATTATAACGGCCAGCTCCGAGACGAGTATGCGAGACTTGAGTTGGCAGGAGACGAGGTTGGCCAAGGGAGAGATCGCGCGATTGCTTGTCGGGGGCGCACTGCAGTGAACGAGACGAATAGCAGACATATGCTAACCATAACGGCATAACAAGCGAAAGTAGCATGGCCAGGATCAATGAGCCAAACAGGAACCCACTGACTCGAATGACGAGCTGGGCACCGGCCATGGCGAGGATCACTGAAAGGTGTTTCATGGTTCTTTTGGTACGGATAGGCAAGTCAATGGATTGGCAGTACTAAGTACAGTATTTAAGATGTCAGAATTCAAAATATATCAGACTGTGGAGCAGCAGATGGGCCGATAGCGACAGCAATAATATTAATACGTATACCCAAGGCAACTGGACATGCGCCGTTGATGCAATCACTGAGGGGCAGTTTCGAGAAGAGATCCGAGGATCTCTTCCGGTTACACTGGAAAGAGTTTTCTGGTTCCCACGGAGTCGTAGGCGCACTATACCGGATTATATTATCGTACCTATCAATTCCCTGGAACCGATTCCCGCGGTCCTGGGACAAGTCATCCATTCACCGTAGTTTCAATTCAGTCCCTGTTAGAGGCGTCTGCATATGCATATGCATCTGCAATTCCTGCGGACAGCCGTGACCAGTCCTGTAGGTAGCTAGCTCTCTTGCTGGGCTGCTCCTAGTGTCACAGCCAACCATGGCAGACTGCCTCTACTAATTTCGTTATATAATGTATAGATTATTACTTCGCTCTTCTATCTTCATCTGTTTCCATCTATATTCAAAATGTCCAAGGCGAAATACAGCCAAGTGGTCATCATTGGAGCTGGCTTTTCCGGTCTTACTGTGGCTTGTCAGCTCCAGGACAAACTGAAGGAACTCGACTATACCATCTATGAACGCTCAACAGAAATTGGAGGTACATGGTCAGCAAACAAATGTATTCACCCCAATTTTCCTCTTTTCCCCCATACTAAGTTATCTAGATCCCGGTTGTGCGGTAGACATCCCCGCCGCTCTATACAGTCTCTCCTTCGCCCCCCATCCAGGCTTCTCCAAACTCTGCCCCAGTCAAGCAGAAGTGTTGGATTATTTCCACGAAGTCGCGAACCGGTACCGGGTACCAGAGCACGTCATGTGCCAGACAGAGTGGGCAGGGGCCGTTTGGCAGGAATCCACACAGACCTGGACAGTTCGGCTGCGGGATTTAGTCAGTGGCACGGTCTTTTCCCACGAGTGCAAGATCCTGATATCTGCCGTTGGGGCCCTGGTCAATCCTAATTCCTTCGATCTTCCGGGAGTGGATTCGTTCCGTGGCGAGATCGTCCACACTGCCCGTTGGCGAGATGATCTGTCGTTACGGGACAAGGATGTCGTTGTGGTAGGGAATGGTGGTATGTTCTTTTCTTTTTTCTTTTTTTCCCCCGATTATTATAATAATGAACGCTTGTATTGATGAAATAGCATCTGCTGCGCAATTGATCCCCGCTGTCATCCGTGAAACCAAGTCGATCACCCAGTTCATCCGAGTAAGTCCCCAATTCCTTCAGGATCCTTTGGTTCCGCTGGATGCATGGTCATCCATTTAAAAGTCAGAGAAAAGATGGAGAAAGTCGAGAAACAAGGCCATTGTTCGTTGTCTGTGGGAAAAAAAAAAGCCCTAACGGTATGATGCGCAGACCCCACAATACTACGTCCCCAATGACAACCGCGACATCAACGCCTTTTGGAAAGCGGTCTTTCGATGGATCCCGGGACTCCTCGTGCTGTTCCGCTTCGTTATCTTCATTTATCTGGAAACGGCGATGGCGATGATTGGGTTGGGCGAGCAGGGTTCTCGTTCACGGCTTGTGGCGGCGGGCGAAAGCAAGTCGTATATGACAGGATCGGCACCAGGTTAGACCCCTTGGTTATTATTTACTCCTCCGATTATCGCATTGCGGCAGGCTAACCGAACTAGAAAAATACTGGCCTCTGTTAGTGCCAGAGTACGAGATTGGATGCAAAGTACGCTACCTCCCGTACAGACGACCCGGTGGCTTCGTTTACTGACATTTCTACACCGCGCAAAGCGCAGAGTATTCGACAAAGCAAAATATATCCCGTGTCTCCAGGATGACAAGCTGTATCTCACCAACGACCCAATTGTTCGCATCCGCGAATCCTCCGTCGTGACTCGGTCTGGGCGAAGCTATGCGGCGGATACCATTGTTAGTATAGATCCTTTCCCCCACTTGGTGATTACCTAGATTGACATTCTGCAGGTGCTGGCAACGGGCTTCTCGCTGACCCACTGGAATGTCGAGGTTCGCGGACGTGCGAGTCGCAGCCGGGAGGAGCACTGGAACGAATTTGGCTACATTGAAGCCTATCAATCCATTGGCATGAATGGCTTTCCCAACTTTTTCTACGTGCTGGGGCCGAACTGTGGGCGTGCACATACCTCTACACTATTCGCCATTGAGAAGTAAGTTGCTCCTCATGACTCAATGGTTGGGTTGGTCTAATGCAGTTGCTTTAGCTATACACATCTAATTCTTCGTGTTATCCGCCCGATCCTGGAGGGACGCGCTTCCTCGGTCGAAGTGAAGAGAGAAAGTGAACAGCGCTACAATGAGCAGCTGCACTCGGCCATTGAAAAGACCGTCTTCACTGATTCCTGTGGCTCAGTAAGCTTATTTCTGATTATTCCACGAAGTTCTAGAAGCATTCTGACCTTTCAGTACTTCAACGACGGCCAGACCGGCCGAAACTGGTTCATCTACCCCTGGAGCTCGCTGCAGATGTGGTACGCGACTCACTGGGCAGGCCTTGACGACTGGTCCTATAAGTCCAGTTCTCCACCCGAGACCTGTATGCGACCGGAAAAGTCGCTGCTGGAGCTCTGCAAGTGTCGAATAAACTCGTCTGTTCGGCAAGGCATCTACCACGATTATTGATCAATATCAAGTCATCCTTCGGTGTTACATCTTGATTCTCAGCTTCATTTCTCTCTCATTTCTCCCCGCATGAGCGACTGCTTACTATTTATGGCGTGATCCTGTCTGTTATTGTTGATTTCCCTTCGCTTTATACCAGCTTGACTTCACCATTCCCCCACTCGCACAAATCTTGATCATGATTTTACCCCTGTAAGACCCAGTTCACGTGTCAGCCACATGCACTCACTCACCCCTGAAGAATAATATAGCCGAATATATGCATGGAAACCTGTCCAATCCAATGCCCATTTCTCATGTCTAATGCAACCCCCTGCACTTGGACACCTCACCCACAGATTCCATTTCTAGCCTGAGCTTGGAAGTTCCTTCCAGACTTCCACTCCCCCGGAACTTCCACTCCCCCGGGTCATCTTTCTATTCGATTCCACTGCTGTCAAGTCCCACTCCCCCTTGAGGGAAATACGTACATCGTTGTCCGTCTACAGGGGTCTGACATTGCCACCACACCACACGTACCTTGTCTTGCCTTGGTCTTGCCTGCATCTTGTACCTGCATCTAACTCTGAAACGCGACCGGTTATGAGATAATGCATTAGGGTCTCCGAGCGCATCCGGTGGGGGTTTCAGACGTAATGACGGGATACTAGCCGCGGTATGTTATTATTATCTTCCTATATTGTGGGCGCTCCTTGGGGTAGTTAGGTAAAGTTCTGCATAAGTATATTCCCGGTACCATTTTTTTTTCTTCCATTTTTTTCTTTTTTTTTTTACATAAGTCGTGTTGTGTTATGCATTTACATGGAGAAACGATGCTTGGCTATGTTTCATATAGCTGATGAAGTGTTATCGTGCCATACTTACTCTGGAGTAGACTACATGTTATGTTGATCATACCATATGGCTTCGTAGCGTTGGTTCAAGTGTTCCGTTTCAACGCCGGCGTCGCTTGTTAGGCGAAGGATGACTTCAGTTGGTCTCTAAGAAGGTATCTAGCCTATCTAAAACTAAGCACATGTATGCCTATCGAGGATCGCGTACCAGGAACTCGCTGAAGGGGAATCGTACTACGGAGTAGTAGTAACAGGGGTCTCGGTGGCAGTCAAAACGTCGCCGGCGAAGACCCTGTCTTCATTGACATAATGTTTGAAAGAACGGCTTCGGGTTGTTGATATTGTTGATCCGGTTGTATTATCATTGTTATTCCAAGGTTCCGCGAGGTTTACATCATCCAACCCTCTCTGAGTCAACTCTACTTCTTTCCACCTCACCTCAACAGCTCTGTTCTTTCCCACATTACCTTCTAAACTTGCGAATTTCCAGTCCACAGGTGTTACTCCTTTTCAGAAAATCATGGATGACCACGGTACTTCGCGCGCTCTCCGGAGCAACACTTCCCTCCCCACCCCTCCCTCCTCTATCAGCCCCTAAGATTTTAAACAATATTCGCACCACCTTACTCTCACAAACTGAGAGTACTAATATTCTATTCACGGACATCCCGGAGGACATTGGGCGCCAAGTCTTTGATGAACTGTGTGAGGATGGAATAATTGAGCAGCTAGCACCTCGGTATGTGGATAGAGCACACTCCCAAGATCCAGCTCTAACATTCAGCCAGGCTTGGCTATGACTCTGTAACGAAAGTTTTTAATGCGAAAGTCATGCCATCTTTCATTCACGATGTCCCCCAAGGGTGGATGGTTCACGAGTTCGCTCTGATGTGCCGGGCAAACTTCTTGACACTCGACGAGCAGTGGCATCTTCACCCTTACGTGGACACAAGTAAGTCAAACACAGGCCTACAATAATATGACATATATCTACAGACACTAACTATAACAGCCTTCCAAACATTTACCGCACCATACACACAGTCTCGGAAGCAGCCAGACTGGGCTCTTGTACCAAGAACGGACCGGATGCTGTCCATCGTGTTCGAAAACGGGTGGACTGAGGGATGGGGACATTTAAAAAACGACATGAGGTTATGGCTCTTGGGCGGACATCCTAATGTCCAACTGGTATTTCATGTCAAGTGGGTAAATCACACCAGCACTAATAAAGTAAGTGGTGAGCTGCGTGTCTATGAACGGACTATGACTGGAAATGTCCATGAAAGACATCGCATCAGTCTCTTCCCTATTCCCCAAGCTGGGTTGACCTCTATCCCTATCACCCGTGGCGAACTGTTTGGGGTCAATGGGGTTCTGCCAGGGCGAAATGCGGGAGATGTGTGGAACTTGCAGTTGTCGACCCTCAGAGATTTGGGAGGCGCGGATACGGGATGCGGGCTTTGTCCCGGCATAGTCGGTACAAGGTATCAGTCCAGGGACGGATGGAATGAATGCGAGTCAAGCAAGGGATGCCAACCCAAACCATGTTTACATCTCTTTCCTCCCAGGAGTCAGTAATGGTTTTCATTCCTCTTTCTTCTCACGAACTCCGACTCAACTCAAATAATACTCACTACAGACTCGATAAAGACCATCAGCACCATGCGCGCCATCCAATCCCTCCTCAGCTTCAGCCTCGTCCTCTTAATCTCCTCCACAACTGCCAAAACAACAAGGGTAAGCTCTCTCTCTCTCTCTCTCTCTCTCTATCACATTCCCCTCAGACTACGGAGCTAACATCGATCGGGTAGATCGGTCTAGAGACGGAAGACGCGAGCCACAGTGTATCTGTTCCTATGGATGATTGTCACGAAATCGATGAGTAGTATGTCTATCGCCTCTTAGTCACTTGGATATTATATCAGACTAACGGTGTCCCTAGTGAGGTCTACAGGGTAGCAATCACCAAGAAATGTCGTTTCTTTTCGTGAGTCTTCTCCCCTCCTCTCCCACCATATAGTTTGCCCTGCGTATCGATACTAATGGATTGAATGATTTGAATATAGAGGGCCATTCTGTACTGCTCGATATACCCTCCTTCAACCAGGTGAACACTCGTCCAAGGACCCCGTGCCGATTAGAAGCGTGCTTTGTGAGGAGCCGGATTTAGTTTGATTTTTGACTTTTGACTCTGGCTTCGTATACTGGACAACTAGGATGGATGGCACTTGTTTCAACTAGGCCGATTGCTTGTACTTGTCCGATAGAAAGTCTGGATAATCGAGGTCCTTTACATACATACATACTTTGACCCATCATGTCTATCAGAGCATTTTCTGTAAACCCTGACACAAGCCTCTGTATCTCAAGGTCATCTCATCTAACCACTGTAAATACAACAGCCATTCAGAAAATCCATCTTCTTCTATTCTATTCGCTCTTGTAGCCCTCCCGGCTGATGGTTTCTGTCTGCCTCTCTACTACAACTTTTCTTCCTACTAATAGCTACCTGTCAGTAACTAACCCCTAACTAACACCAGGCCCAACAACAACAAACCCTGAAAATGCACACTGAGAATGCACACTGAGTCGTACTTGACCGACCATAACATCCGGGGACCTCCTCCCGCTGCCCAACATAGCCAGCCCTTCCCTCTCCCACTACCTCTCCCTCTCCAACGACTACACTTACAAATCCACCAACCAATCCAATCCAATCCAACCCTTCTCCATCTGCGAAAGATTTAATAACCACTTTTTATTTCCTGGAAGAGAAAAATACTCAACCCGAGCCCTAGTATAAACTTGCATGGGTGCGCGATGGAGCCGGGCATGATGTCAGGTGTTTATGCCGCGGAGGACCGATGATGACGGGTGGATGTGTTTTTTGCGTCGCTGCAGAATATAGATACGATGGTAAGGTAAGGTTATGGTGTAGGTATACTGTATAAGTTCCAGGTGGGATTGTAGATCTAAGTTGGCGGGGTCTTCCAGGGAGATAGAGGTGGGGGTTATCGGTAGTATGATGAGTAGGGTTGTATTTCTGTGGAGGTGGTATGGTAATGTTTAATTTTCCTGATATTGATGAGGTGTATATACTTATGGTTCAACGCTTCCAGAGCCTCTGGGTGCACCGTCCTTCCATCGCTGCAGAGTAAGCTCATAAGCACCACTAGCCTTCCAAGCACTTATTATCAGGTTCACGATGTGATTCATTCCCTTGCCCTGCTTAACAACTGCAAAGACTGTTGGCCCGCCCTCGCGCATCTTGGCCGCGTCCCGCTCCATGACGGATAGATCTGCTCCGACAGCCTCTGCAAGGTCGATCTTGTTCACGACGAGAAGATCAGACCCCGTGATACCGGGCCCGCCCTTGCGTGGCACCTTGTCACCACCCGCAACGTCGATCACGTAGATGATAAAGTCCGCAAGTTCCCGGGAGTAGTTCGCCGCGAGGTTGTCGCCGCCGGACTCGATGAGGAGGAGATCGGTTGAAAATTGTCTCTGGAGGGTTTGGAGGGCAAGTAGGTTGGCGCTGATATCTTCGCGGACGGCGGCGTGCGGGCATCCGCCTGTTTCAATGGCGCGGATTCGATCCGGGGAGAGGGCTTTATGACGGGTGAGGAATTCAGCATCTTCTCTGTGAGTTGTTAGTATCGGACATTATTGAGTACTGGTAAGGTAGAAGAGTGCAGTACCGAGTGAAGATGTCGTTGGTGACTGCAGCAATGTTGTACTCATCTCGGAGGGCGTGGCACAGAGCTAGCATGAGAGCTGTCTTTCCAGACCCAACGGGTCTATTAAGTTAGCTTTATTTGAGGCCTTATTAGCTGAAAGTAGGGAAAGTACCCTCCAATACCAATAGTGAAACCTCGGTCTTTCCAGTCACGGCCCTCAATCAAAGGCATCTCGCGGTTGATGAAGGAGCCGGGGCCATCAAGAATCTCATGGGAATGGCCATGGTCGGGGATGTTATCATGAGAGTGGGAGTGGTCGTGGGAGTGGTCGTGGGAGTGGGAGTGGTCGTGGGAGTGGGAGTGGTCGTGGGAGTGGGAGTGCGCCATGTTTCTTTGATCAAAGCTCAATGGATGAATTTTGCAGAATAGTGGTGTTGGTGTAGTGTGGTGTGGTGGTGTGGACAGTGAGGGGAGAGGCCGTGAGGGGCTTTGGTTGATTTCTGCCCCGCCTGAGGTGTCAAGGCTGCCATTCCCGTTGGCTCTTCGTTTCAACGCATCCTCTCAGACCCCTCCAAGACTTCATCCAAACTCAAAGGATGCCATCATTTTGGGTCTTGTTATACCCTCCGTGGCGGTTTCTACAATAAAAATATTCAGGGCGAAGTCTGTGCAATTTGAAGCACAAGGCAATGGAACGGCCCTTCATCCAGTCTCGGGGTGTCTCCCCGACCCCTGGCTAAATTCCGCCTTTATCCAGCTTTCACGCAAGCAAATGTCTGGGCATCTATTCCCAAACCGACTCCAATATTCCGCTCGTGGCGGACTTGCGGGCTTAGACCCTGGCTTGGTCGACGATTCAGGTTGGTTGAATGGCTAGGGCCAGGTTCTGTCAACCGGAAGCCAACCCCACGGGGAAGCTTCATGGCTGCCGTATCCATCAAGGAGTCAAGCCGACCCTCTCGCTTCGATCTATTCGTCCAGGTTTTAGACGGGGATTTTACCCGCCTACGCTTCCCATTTGATGATGGCCAAACATTGTTGCACCAATGCACATTCCTTCACTTGCTTCAAGCGAGGTTAAAACATGAGCTGGATAGAAGCTTCCCTCGGATATATAATCGACTGAACCACCCCATGACCATGCTCCTTTCCCAGAGTGACTCGATCTTTCATCCCATCTTCCCGGGTATCTGCCATTTGCAAAAAAGCCCTCCCTATTCGCTTTCCATCGAATATCCACCATGGTTGTCGTGGGTAAGCAGCGCGAGGAGGATGTCACCGAGCCAATCCTCCAGACCTTGATCGCCAATGACCGCACGCCATGGTACAAGAAGCCTAACCTCCGGTATCTGTACCTCATCCTTTTTCCGGCTTGCATGGGCATAGAAATCACTTCTGGTTTCGACTCCCAGATTATTAACACCGTTCAAATCGTGTATACATGGAACAAGTGTTAGCCGAGCCTCTTCTGACCACTGCCACAAGACTGACATTCACCAGATTTTGGCGACCCGACCGGTGAGATAACCGATGACGGCCTACCTGAGTATCAGATTCCTTCCGAACTCAAGGGCTTCCTCGCATCTGCCTATTCTCTCGGCGCCATCATCTCGCTTCCCTTTGTACCTTGGGTCAACCAAAAATTCGGCCGTCGGTGGACTATCATGTTTGGCTCCTGTGTCAGTCTCTTCGGAGCTCTGCTTCAGGGCTTCTCCAACGGAAGTGAGTGACCATGGTCTATCTCGTCGCAGCTGCGCAAGCTAAACTGTGCTAGCTGCCATGTACTGCATGGCTCGAATCATTCTCGGATTTGGTATCCCATTCTGCATTGTCGCCGGTTCCTCTATGCTCGGAGAATTGGGGTATCCCAAGGAACGTGCTATTCTGACGTCGCTCTTCAATTCATCCTACTTTATCGGACAAATTACTGCTGCCGCGGTAGGATTGGGCACGGTCAACATTGATAGCGATTGGGCCTGGAGAATCCCCTCTCTACTGCAGATTGCGCCAGCTCTGGTACAGGTGTCCACTGTCATGTATGTGCTATCCTTGCCCTTTTATCAGGCCCCCGCTAATGAAAACCACTCGTTCAGGCTTCTTCCCGAGAGTCCCCGTTACTTGATCAGTAAGGACCGAACTGACGAAGCTGTCGAAATCCTCGTAAAATACCACGCTGAAGGCGATCGTGAATCGGTCATCGTGAGAGCAGAAATCGCCCAGATTGAGAGAACGATTAAGCTCGAGCTCGAGGAAGCTAAGCATTCCTGGTGGGATATGTTCCGCACCGCTGGTATGCGTCGCCGTCTCTTCATTTCTGCCTTTCTCGGCTTGTTTACCCAGTGGTCCGGAAACACTTTGATCTCGTAAGCCCATCCTAGCCCCCGACCCCCTGAGAAAGCACTGATTGTTTTAGGTACTACCTGAGCGACTTGCTCGACATGGTCAACATCACGGACTCGATTGTCAAATCAAAAATCAACGTTGGCATTGCTTGCTGGGGTTTGGTTTGCGGAACTGCACTCGCCTTGACTGCGCCACGCTTCAAGCGCCGAACAATGTACCTCACCTGTGCTTCTTGCTTGCTATGCGTATACATCGCTTGGACGATTTCGATGGAGAGGTTCATGACCACGCAAGCCAGAGCCGCTGCTATTTTGACCATTCTCTTTATCTTCCTTTACTCACCGGCATATAACTTGGGATACAACGCTTTGACCTACAGTAGGCCTGCACCCCTTCTCAGCGCCTCTTGACTCAGCTAATCAACTCATAGCTTACCTTGTCGAGCTATTCCCCTATTTCGGCCGATCCCGTGGTCTCTCATGGTTCCAGTTCTATGGTCGCGGTGCCGGTTTCTTCGCTACCTATGTGAACCCTATTGGTCTCGAACGCATTGCTTGGAAGTGGCTGATCGTGTACTCATGTTGGCTGGCGTTTGAACTTGTATTCATCTTCTTCTTCTTCCCGGAGACTCATGGGCGCACTCTTGAGGAGTTGTCTTTCAGTGAGTATCCCAATTTATCTTCTCTTGCCACAAGTGCTAACAGACGGTGCAGTGTTTGAGGGTAAGGAAAAGGCCAATGAAGTTGCGGCCGCTGTTCATAAGCAGATTGACGGGTCAGTTGAACATAAGGGGGCGGCGGTTCACACTGAGATCCACGAGGAGAAAGTGTAGTTGAGGTTCAGTTGATATCTGAATAGTGCTTTTATTGATGTTGGAAATGAATGGGGTGTATCTACATACCGTAATCAAGTTGGTACTGCTGTCAAGTGTGGGTAACTTTGTGCGTAGATTATAAACAGAGACTCCATAGTCTGCGGTGACGTCGAATTCCTAGATGCGGTATAGGTTGCCTATTCGGGGAAAGCGTACACGTGCCACTTGGCATCGCGGTGCTATATAGCTTCCTGGTTCCCTCATCGATGTTGCGGCCTCTCGGTCGCCATTTCAAATCTCCTTCCCCTTGTTCTTCTAACTCAGATTTGGTGAGGCATTTTTGCTAATGGACCGACCATCCTGACTGCTGCACTTTGCCCCTCCCTTTCTGCGCCTGGTGACTTGTTTTTGGAGGATTTGAATTGGAGATTCGCGAGACCTGAGTTTTAAAGTTATTCAAATCCTTGGTTACTCGGAATACTTGGTTAATTATCTGTCTCTTCTATAGTAGGGTACTCGCTTTATTCATTTTATGTCCTTTTCCCGATGAACTGTTTTGGAAATGGCAGAGATGCTACAGTGATCAGAATAGACTATCAAGCAGCTTCAAGGAAAATCTTTTTTTAGGATCTCGGGCAGTATTACTATTGGATAATGACCTCTTGGTTGCAGCTGTGCCGCAATTTCAAAGCCTCAGGCTTTCGATGTTCACCGAGAACTAGTAATGCATTATCCAACCATCTCGGGTTTCTCATCTGTGCCAGCAAATGTTTCCAAATAAGATCAGCCAACGAATTACCAGTTCCAAATATAGCCGTGACCTTGCAAGAAGACAGAGTATACTTAAAAAAAAAAAAGCTTAGAAAGGGGTATTAATATACATGGATCTAAAAAAAGGGCCATGAACCTGGGGGCATTGAGCTGTTAGTTAATCCAAAGGCCTTGTAAACATGCTGCGAATTACACCTATGGGCATAATGTACGTCATGTTCGCACAGAGCCCATGCACAGGGGGTAGTTCCAGGGGATGATTTGGCTGACAACACCACTTGGTTGGCGTAGAGTATATGCGAATTTTGCAGGTGTTGTCCAGATGGTTTGTCCACCCATCCAGCGTAGTATTGAAGGGTCTGAGAGACCTCTAGTAGATCTCCCTTGAGGGCCGTGAAACGCCTGGCGGGTAGCTTTGACGGCCAGGTCTATATTATCGGCGCCGGCGGCGTAGACTGTGGTAATAATGCTTTTGTCTCTAAGAGAGGGAGGAAATTTATCTTGTCAGTACAACAAGCGGATAGCCAACTGAGATATCTATGTTAAATTGGAAACATATATACAAGCCTTCCGGCCCTCGCTTTGCGCGGGGGCTGGGATCCTACCACGCTACTAACCCAGAGGGCAAGAATAGTAATAAGTCTGTAACCTCTTGGGTCTTAACCGGGCGTAGGTTCTGTCACAGGTGTATATAAAGCTTCGTGGTACTATATAACTGTACATTAGTTTCATTAATATAAAAAGAGACATATAATCAAGAACTATATAGTTAGTATAGAGAAAAAACCACCACCTCTAACAGGGTGTATAAAAACAACCGCCACAATTTTTGCGCCAAAGGCCACGCACAACCATGTCCTTTTCGCCGACACCCAGATTCCAGTACTCCCGTACAGGTACGACCATTCCAGTGGCATCTTCCCAACAATACAACCCTAGAGCTCTTTGAACCTATTTCTAGCCCGAGCCACTATATCCGAGCTTTGAAAAAAAAGACAGTGAGTATACTTTTCGTATGCAGGTCCCCCTAACCAGTGGTTCTGCTTCCCCTCTACCTAAAGCAGCCGACGATCCGAGAGACATTATTGTTCTCCTCCACAGTCCATGATCAATCCAACGCATCATGTTATTCCCGATCACAAAATCTCCGACCATGAAACCTCCGATCATAGTTCCGAGCTCGCTTCAACTATAAAATGACTCGTTGCACCCAATGCTATCTACCTCTCTCCCACAAAATACAACATATTATTATTCCTCAACAGCAAAATGACTTGCGAAGCTTGCCGTACCATCCCGCCCGTTATCTCCGAGGACTATGCTCCCAAGGGAACCTCTTCAGCCATCGGCGGGTTGAAGTACAACACCTGTAGCTACGCCGCTTATCCAACATCACGGAAATAAATATACTCAGTTAATAAACAGATATAACCGGCCCCTCCGCCGCCAAAACCGCCATTCTCGCAATCTACGACATCTTTGGCAACTCCTCACAAACAACCCAAGGCGCAGATATCCTCGCTGCCCAACTAAATGCCCTCGTCCTCATCCCGGATTTCTTCTTCGGCGATGGCGCAAACCCCGAGTGGATCCCGCCTAACACAGAGGAGAAAAACACTGCCCTTATGAACTTTGTGGCCACCAAGGCACAGTGGACTGAGGCTGCGAAGACCATGCCGGACGTTGTCCAGGCGTATAAGAGTGTTTTCCCCTCTGTGGAGAAATGGGGAGCTTATGGGTTGTGTTGGGGTGGGAAGGTACTTGCTTTATCATCTGGTTCTGGGACGCCGTTTACGGCTACGGCGCAGGTTCATCCTGGGTGAGTTATTTCATTCCAGAGTCCCGTGTTAGGGGTTCCCAATTACGGATCTACGTAGATGAAAAGGCTGATTTGCATTCCCTTTTTATAGCAGAATGGATAAAGCAGACGCAGAGAAGGTGGCAATTCCGCATGCTATTCTTGCCTCTAAGGATGAGCCGCAGGAGATTGTTAGCGCGTACTCGGAGGTTATCGAGGCGAATGCTCTGGGTGGGTTTGTTGAGACGTATGGGAAGATGTGGCATGGGTGGATGGGAGCAAGGGCTGATTTGAAGGAGGAGGAGAGTTCAAAGGAGTATATTCGTGGATATGGGCAGCTGGTGGGGTTTTTTGAGAAGTACGTGGTAGAATAAGTGATTCGAGCATTGACATTCTTGGTATGCTGTACACAACATATACCTGCACAGAGTATAGACTATAGCCATCGCTTGATATACAGGGCTTGAGAGATGAGTTCAATGTTGAATCCTGTTACCTGACGTGAGGATACCAGTCCAAAACAGGCTAATCGATGGAAAGCGTCATCCGCTAGTAAAGATTAGGACGAGCTGAGTCAGCCGGGGCTGCCTGTTCTGGAACCGTCCATTCAGATTGCTGATGGTGACCCCTTGACAGGAGAGAGAGCACACAATTGTTTCATTTTCACGCCTGATTTTCATCCTAGTCTTACTCCTTTCTCCTTCTCTTTTCATCTTTGCATCTTTGCATCTCGACTTGATTTATCTCGACAGTCCCCCATCGTCGATTCTCGTGCCTGAGACTGTCATAACTCCACCATCTCCATTTTCTCGTTGTTCTCGACCGATCCACTCATTGGACGACAGCCCTCGGTTCCATTGGTTCGAGCCCCTCCGCCCACGGCCTTAGAACCACATTGAACTTCATTCCACACATCGTTGTGGACATTTCCTTCTGTACGGAGGACATAGGCAACTCATATCCCACTTTTCCTCGTCCATTGCTGCTTAAAAGTCCTACTCCTTCAATCTGATGACACGCCTTTCCCGCCCCGCCGTCGTTCGTTGAATTCAACTCCTCGCCATAGCCCACATTGTAGCCCTTCAGCATGCGGTGGCGGCTGCCTGGTGCCCGGTCGACTCTTCCCGCCAGCGTCGCACTCCTCCTACTCCCGGTTCTTGTTGCTCCGCAGCAGCTGCATGAACATCATGATGCCCCCTCCGCCGTATCCGTCTCTCCAAGGCCGGCGGGTCACGTTCCTGCATACCCTTCCCCCTCCGCATTGAACGTGAAGTCCAACGATGCGAGCGCCCTAGCAACCTTGGCTCTGGCGGGCTCCGGCCGCGCCGTTCGAGCCCCTCCTGCCCAGGTCAGCAGTGCTTCTGCCGGCCTGGCACCGCAGCTGCACGCGCGGTCTCTGCAGGATTGGGAGGTTGAGGACTTTGTTCTGCTGGCGACCGTCGACGGTACCATTCACGCTCGAGACCGAAAAACCGGAGCTCCCCGCTGGGCCCTCGAGGTCCCGAGTAGCCCCATGGTCGAGAGTATCTACCATCGAGCGAACCGTTCGAGCTTCGACAGTACCCAACCCGAGGACGATTTCATATGGATAGTCGAGCCGAGTCAGGATGGAAGCCTTTACATTTTCAGCCCCGGTCCGAATTCTGGCCTGCAGCAACTCGGGTTGACTGTGAAGGAACTGGTTGATGAGACGCCTTATTCCGGGGCCGACCCTGCCGTTACCTATACCGCTCGAAAGGAGACCACCCTTTATACCATTGATGCTCGGACTGGTTCAATTATACGGGTGTTTAGCTCGAGGGGCCCTATTCCTTCCGGGCCGGAGTGTCGTAAGGTTGATGGCCTCGAGGTTGACGCAGAGGAATGTGAATCCCCTTCAGGAACTTTGGTTCTTGGGCGAGTCGAATATGCCGTGGCCATACAAAATACAGAAACCGGCGATCCGATCTGCACTTTGAAATACTCCGAGTGGAGTACAAACAACCGCGACATTGATCTTCAAAGCCAGTACTTTCGAACAATGGACCAAAGTCATATCTACAGTATGCACGATGGAGTGGTTCTCGGGTTTGACCATTCTCACATGGAGCGTCCTCGTTATACACAGCGGTTTTCATCCCCTGTGGTCCGGGTTTTTGATGTTGCTCGCCCGGCCAGCATTGACAAACCTGACGCGGCGAAACCGCTCATTCTTCTCTCCCAGCCTTTGCAACCTCCAGATCCGGACTATGGCTCCCTTGATGACCGTAATGACCGGGTTTTTATTGGCCATACTGAAGGAGGTGGATGGTATGCCATGTCCGAAGAGACCTACCCACTTGTGACTGGGCGAGCCAAGACGGCTCAATACTATGAGAAAGACTACTTCCGCCTTGGGCAGCCGCTCATGAGTCTGACTCCAGGCCAGCAACGAGATGCTCTATCGGGCGTCCACGCCCTCAATAGCCCACGAATCCCACGCCGTCAGATCCCGAGCATAGGGTCATCCGCGGAGGTGTCAAACGATACTCCGAGGGAAGTCATCCGTAGCCCGTCCGAGCTAGCTCTGCCACCGGCTCTACGCCACAGCACCATCATCCGCAAAGGCTGGGACAATGCCGTCGACATCGTCGTCACTCTTATTTTGTTGTTCTTTGGGACGTTCATTTACTTCAACTCCCATAATCTCCAAGAACTTGCCAAGCAAAAGCTCGACATCAAGAACATCATCTCTGCATACGGACAGCCGCCGTTGTCCACTCCATCCACACCTATTGTTGACTCATCTGCATTGAAGCGAGAGCACAGCGCCGTCCGTTCCGTTAACAATGTGACCGTCGACATCAATGTAGAGGAGCCCCATAATGATGGTGACACGACGCCAAAATCGAATAAAACACGCAACTCCCTCGCGCCTGATACCACCCCCCGGGTTCGTATCCGCGAACCGTCGCGAGACCCGGATGGCGATGATGACGTGGAGGAGCTTTCCCTCCACGATGCAGACAAGCCAAAGAAAAAGCGTCCACGTGGCCGCCGAGGAGGCAAGAATCACAAACGTGGGGGAAAGAAATCCGATGACAATAGAGAGGAATCAGACCACGCCGATGGCACCCTGCAACCCCCTCTCCGCCCCGACATTGGGTTCTCATTGACCCGTACCGTGTCTAATGAGGTTACCGAGACGGACGGCGTTATCCAGATCGGCAGACTGAAAGTCTTCACATACGTTGTCCTCGGCCATGGAAGCCACGGCACTGTCGTGTACCGAGGGTCATTTGATGGACGAGATGTCGCGGTCAAACGTATGTTGGTTGAGTTCTATGACATTGCATCCCATGAGGTAGGGCTGCTTCAGGAGAGCGATGATCACAACAACGTTATTCGATACTATTGTCGGGAGCAGGCGGCCGGTTTCTTTTACATTGCCTTGGAATTATGTCCAGCCTCTTTGCAGGACGTAGTAGAACGCCCTATAGGTTATCCACAGCTGGTTCAGGGTGGCTTGGACATGCCTGACGTCTTGCGTCAGATTGTCGCCGGTGTACGGTACCTTCACTCGCTGAAAATCGTTCACCGTGATCTCAAGCCCCAGAATATCCTGGTTGCGACACCACGGGGCCGCACCGGCTCACGAGGTCTTCGCCTTCTTATCTCTGATTTCGGTTTGTGCAAGAAATTGGAGGACAATCAAAGCTCGTTCAGGGCAACCACGGCTCATGCTGCTGGTACGTCTGGGTGGAGAGCTCCTGAGCTGCTCGTGGATGATGATAAGAGCCCGGCACTGCTGGGTTCAGAGTCTCAGCACACTGAATCCTCGGAGCCTGCAGTCGTAGATCCTCAGACGAACCGGCGAGCCACCCGAGCAATTGATATCTTTTCACTCGGCTGCGTGTTCTACTATGTTCTCACACGAGGCTGTCATCCTTTCGATAAGAATGGCAAGTTCATGCGGGAGGCCAACATCGTCAAGGGCTATTTCAACCTTGATGAGCTACAGCACCTTGGGGAGTACGCATTCGAAGCCGATGATCTTATTCGGTCAATGTTGTCTCTCGATCCTCGTAGACGGTACGTTCATCTCCCCCCGGTTTTTTTTCTTATCGTGCTAACCATTTTAGCCCCGACGCGAGCGCTGTCATGACCCACCCCTTCTTCTGGGCTCCATCGGACCGCCTTAGCTTTCTCTGTGAAGTTTCAGACCACTTCGAGTTTGAACCGAGAGATCCCCCGTCCAATGCACTCCTGTGTCTTGAGTCCGTGGCCCCGGACGTAATCGGCCCTGATATGGACTTTCTAAAACTGTTACCAAAGGACTTCAAGGACAATCTAGGCAAGCAGCGCAAGTACACGGGCTCAAAGATGCTGGATCTGCTGCGGGCCCTGCGGAACAAGCGTAATCACTACAATGACATGCCAGAACACTTGAAGGGTCACATTGGCGGACTGCCTGAAGGGTATCTCAACTTTTGGACCGTGCGATTCCCGAGCCTTCTTATGAGTTGCCATTCAGTGATTGTTGACTTGAGGTTGACTCGGACTGATCGATTCAAGCGATATTTTACCCCAGTTGAATAGTTAGTATCTATTGCTGCAAATAGCGTGGTTTTGATATGTTTGGTTTAGTGTATAGACTGAAAAACTATTCAAAACATTCTGAACATTTTCATTTTACACCAGTGCTACTAGTATACTACGGATTAAGTTAGTGGAAAACATGAGCTCCATTCTTACGGAGCCTCCTAGATGTTCTCCGCATACTCATACCTATCCTAAATAGGTGAATAGTTCGTGAAGCCCGCCATGAAGCTTAAAATAATATACGACTTCTCGAATTCTATATAGCTTATTGTGTGTGCATCCATATAGAAAATATCTCTCTCTCTAAACAAACCACCTCTTACAACTCTACATGCATTCCGGAACCTCCTAGATACCTACTATCTAAAATATCCACAACCCAACCACAACCCCAACACCCCTGGCGAAACCTCCCTCCAAACCCTCCAAACCCCCCTCTCCCCAATCCTAACATTCCAAGAACCCCTAGGCCTGACTTAACAATCATAACTACAAAGCCCCTCGCCGAAACCACGGCAGCACTGTCACTGCCCAAGACCTCCACCTTCCCCTGTAAGAAGATAACACTCGAGGTCCAGTCGAGTCTTGCCGCTGTGGGACTGATTGCGGTGGTTTCGGCGGTGTTGGCGAAGAGGGATTTGGTGACCTCGGGAGGGGTTTGTGGGGTTGGGTAGGTTTGGTTTGGTTTAGTTTGGATGGTTTTATTGATTAGGTACTAGACATATGTATATTCTTGATATTAATTTTGTTTTGATGGAGCTGGACTGTACTATACTATACTGTAGACAGACACCAGGTAGAGTAGGTAGTTAAACAAACAAAACTTCTACTCGAAACAAAGGCTACATTATAGATCGAATAGCCCTCCGCAAACGACGAGGATGTAAACGGAGACTAGTTTGTGGATTGTCAGGTTCAGATGTTTGGCTTTGGTCTGGGAGAGCACGTAGGGATACCTCAGTTGCGCTGAGCGAGGTAGAAGAGGGCAATGGATGCTCTGTGCTATCTGCTCTAGATGATGGTGAAGGTGTTGAGACTGGATATTGATAGACCTCGTCCTGGCCAATTCCGATGCCGATGCCCATATCTGTACTTGCAAATCGTCTAGCGGACCCTGACCACAGCGTACTTGAGCCCTCTAAGGGAGCTTCTCTTCCGACTGCTGCTCCGGCGGTAATAGGATCTTGGAAGGAGGTAAGGGTAGTATGGTAATCTCGCTGCTCGACGGTAGGTTCAGAGGTATGTAATATTCCCACCCCAGGATATGTGTGATGGTAATCACGCTCCTGGCTATGTTGAGATTGGAGGTCCTGATGTTCTCTTTCCTCATCCGCATTCTCCTTGTCATTCTCCGGCGAATAATACAGGTTCTGCTCGACGGAGCCGCAATCGTCGACCTCCATATCGTCTGCGTCCTCGTAGATCACGAATCGATGAGTTCGAGGGGCTTGGACAGTGCGGGAAGACGATAGGCTATCTAGAAGAGCGGGCATATAAGCTCCTTCGGAGAAGTATGCAAATGGTGGTTGAGGACGGTGGTGTATGACGTCTCGGGGTTGGAATTCAGGGGGCAGGTTGGCGGTGTGTATAACTGTATCGTCGATGCCCATGTTCACATCCATATCAACTGTGCTTGTGTCGTTATCTTGATTTGAACCCGTGGAATCTCCACCTGGCGTGTCAGTGTCACGAACACTCCCAATCTCAGGAAGAGACGCCCTCTTCGAAACCACTGTCTCGACTGTCCTCACAGCCGTATCATTTGTGTTATCCTCGACTTGAACATTCCCCCTCCGGTCGATCGACGAAAATGACGAAGTCCGAATCCTCTTTCTCGGTGGAAGCTGTAGATGTCGTCCACGCTCCTCATCACTTCTCGTATGACCCCCGCGAATCTTCCGAGAACCAGAAATACCGTCCCCGTCATCCCCGCCGTCTCCAGTACTTCCCGCAGAGCGTTTTATACCCCGGGTCTTTGACCGTGGCGTAGCAGAGTCCTGTTTTACATCCTTCAAATGGTTTGCAGGTGTCGTTTAACGGTGATAGGATGGTGGCATGGATGACTCACGGTTGAGTCTATGTTTAGACAGAGCTGGAACTCGATGTCATCCATCATTTGGGGGTACTGGAGACAGATGGGCTGGATTCTGTTAGCTGGGTTGAAGGAGGGATGGAGGATGGGGTTCAAATGTGAAGGAAAGAGGACGCAAGAGTTAGGAGACACGAAGATGGGATAGCTTCTAGCACACGGAATAATTGGGAAGAAAGAGCACTTACCTGAATAGCCTCAAGTGCCCCTCGCGAATTTTCAACCGCTGCGATGATGAAACTTGCGGGAGCATGCAGCGTCAAATAATTGGGTTAAGGAGTGGAGGGAATGAAAAAGAAGGGGCGAGATGATGGAAATTGTGAGTTTTCAAGGAGTGAAAGTAACTCTCTCAAAATATCAAAGAGCATAACCTCAACCCCAAGGTTAGGTACTACAAAACAATTACATGGTCAGGGCAAAAGAATCCGCCCCTAATGGTTTGATTGAGACTAGCCGGCCTAGATAAACAGACGATCATTCGCATTAGATCGCGCACATGACCGGAGATTCAATAATGGCTATTACTCTGACATGCTCTCTCCTGAAAGTCGATAGTCATGTAAAGCACAATCGGCAAGTCCTCAATTGGAGGCGCAGAGAGATATACAGACATCGGATGAACCTCCAAGCGGCACAAGTCGGGGTACTGATGGCCCCGGAAAAGCAACATACTTCATCATGGCCCAACCCCTACTATCCTGATTCTGCGTTATCTGAACTGCCTGGGTCCTACCATACCGCCACCCCTCGCATCGCCCCCTCCAACTTGTCCAAACATATCCAGTAGATGTCTAGAGGATGGCGGAGGTCCCTGGAGACCGGGATTCCCGTCAAAAGGTCCCATCATGTTGTCCCCATTGTGAGGCATGGGTGGGAAGCCGGTGTGCGGAGGACCATTCATGTAACCCGGAGGAGGCATCATTCCTGGGGGGGGACCACGTGGATAAGCTTGGCGCTCGTTCAGTGGCAAATTTCCGTGCATTGGCATCACATTGGGAATGTAGTTTGGGTTGACTCCCCTATTCGGGGTTGGAATCCCAGGTGGAGGTGCTAGAGGCGCAGGTGGACCAGCTTGTTGCGGAGGAAGATGAGGGCCAGCCCAGCTTGGAGGTGGCATGTGCTCAAAACCAGGGGGACGCTGGATACTCATTCCGGGTGGTCCCTGCCCTTGAGGGGCTCGACCTCCACCAGGAGTAATTGGAACCTGAGCTCCTTGAGGAAATGGAACGTCCTCAAAGTATCCGATTGGCGGTCCATTAGTAGGCCGTCGTCGAAGCTGGTCAATTTCAGACCTCTGCATGGTAGCAATTGCTGGATCATCTAGGAAACTCGGTCCTTTCATAGCGGGCCCAATACCAGGGGGATGCGGCATTGCGTCAGGGATATTCATCAGTCCAAGAGCTGGGCCTGCGCTTTGTGGCTGGTTATAAGCACCATGATTCTGGCCAGTTATGCCAGGGTTAACTCTGACTTGTTGCATCAAACGAAGCAAATGCTCGCGGTCTCGTCCCTGGGACTCCTGACTGTATAGATTCTCTTTCAGTGGGCCATCCGTAGTCCGGGTGTAACTTTCTTGCATAGGCATTTGCTCTAGCCGTTGACCCTGCTCGCGTGAAGGAGAAGAAATCGGGCTTCGAGGTTGCTCTGCATGGACTAGAGAAGGGGGGCGATTGGCTTGAAGAAGGTTCTGGATGGGATCATTATGAGGCGTAGCGTTATGCGACCTTCCTCCGCCGAGCATCTGTAAAATACGCTGGAAGCCTTCTTGATCGGCATCGGAGTGTGATGGGTTGATGGGAGGAGGGGATTTGGAATTGATGGGGGAGTCTGGTTCCTTTGCAGGGCTCCCTATCGAAGGACTGAAAAGGCCCGCAAACCGAGAGGATTTCCCTGGTTTTCCCAGGATTGCCTCTTTTCTCACTGCTTGTTCCGGCGGAATCGAAATGGCCGCCTCCTGAGCATGTTTTGGGTCGTTCAATAGTCCAAAAAAGCGCTCCATTGTCGAGTCTTGAAGAGCAGCGCCAGTGGGGCTGAAGATCTCGCCGTCGGTAGGTCGGCTCTCTGATATCTGTGCGGATTCAGGGATCTGCTCGATAGGTGCTTCTTTCTTTTCTTCCATCGGAACTTGGGAAGATCCGGCCTTCATCTTCTCCTTCCAGCGCTCGAAGTCTTCTTGAGTGTGGACTCTGCGGGATTCGTCCCGGTCTGATGAGTCCATCCACTCAGGGTCTTGTTCCAGTTTCGCGCCCCGGGTCCAGTCTCGATCAGCACCATGTCTGTCGCGGCGCCAGTCCCGACTACGCACAGAAGCTTTCTCTTCTTCAGTCTCAGGTACTTCTTGTGTGCTGTCCTCGCGGAACCAACTGCCCTCATGCCTAGCACGTCCCGGCGGCACCTCCTTTCGAGGGGGGAAGCGGCCATCCTTCTCTTTGGCGGCACGATCAACATTCGGGTCTCGCGGATCACGAGGTTCCCACCTGTCAAACTCCCCGTTGCGTCTTGGCTTTTTCTCTTGTTCATCTGGAACCAGAGGGCGACGCGGGCGGCTGTTATTCCAGTCTTCCTTTTCTCCGCGTCGATTGTTAAACGTCCCCATCTTTCCCTCGCGTCCCTGGAACTCTTTGTCTCCAACATCTCGATCCTTGAAAAACTTGTCCCGGAGGTTAAAGCGATCGCTCTTCGGGTCTTCCGAGTCACCTTGTTTGGTCGGCAGCCGTTCCGTAGCATCTATGGAACCTTTACCGGGTACGCGAGATGCAGAAGCGAAGGCAGTTTTGGGAGGTCCGAGTACAATATCCTCTGAGCTAGGTTAGAATTTCGCTGACACAGGTGAGGCGATACGGCCCCATCGGGAGCAGAGCACAGGGGTAATCACCTGAATTTGAGTTGCGAGATATATGACGAGTCTCAAACAGGCTTGGCCTTCGAGACGACGTTTCGTTATGATTGTTACTAGGCTTTCGTTGGGTTGAAGGATCAGGAAGGGGTCTATACAGGATTTAACCAGGTCAGAATAAAGAAAGTAATTAATAAATCAAGAGAGGAGAAGCTCGTACCCCATCCATTCTTCTACCGGAGGTAGATTAGCTGGCCTCGTGACCAATGGCGACGAGCGCAGCCATAGCAGCTCATCGATTTCGTATCGTCGCGCCATAGCGATGGCAGAGTACGGTGTGTTATTCGCAGGCCCTCACGTTATTTTCATTGGTTCCGACCGATTAGAATAAGGAAAAGAATATTGTCGCCGTGTCGCTCGGTGTGGCATCGGCTTGCGGCGAGAGGAGAGGAAAACCGATCGGAAACGGCAGGGGGTACAGTGTTATCTAAGCATCAAAGGATGCTGCGACGCAAAGAAAGCGCAATGATAAAGTGGTAGATATAGTTCAGTGTTGATCGGTTGTTGGTGTCGGTTAAGATGGAGGTCGAGGTGCGGATGAGGAGGGGCAGAAGCTGCCGGGGAGGAGAAGACGAGAGAAGAAGGGAGAATCTGATGGATAGAGAATTGAAGTTATTTGCAGTGGATTGGTAGTGAAGAATACAACTTTAAGCTTCAGGAGAGGGGGATTGGAATGGGTTGGAACTTGGGAGGTGAACGAAGGGGAGGTGAAGCGAAGAGCAGAAAGTTGTTCGAAGTCTGAACTTTCGCACTTCCCAAAAGGGAAAGGAAACGGCCAACAACAACAGCCTCCAATGGCTGGTCCACGTAGTCCAGCCAACAACGCAGAATGCCATTTCTACGACGTTTTGCATTACAGTCTCTATTGCCGTAGTTATACAATGCCCTGTACAAGTGCCTGTTGTGATAGTAACTCGGAATTTTAATTCTTTTACTTCGTATATGCACAGGGTTCTCAACAGACCAGACCATGGGATATACAAGACGGACTCTATGCGAATTATGCTGTATGGGTATAATTTCAGAAACATCTTCTCCTCAGTCTCATCCAATCTCAAGCAGTGATGTGTTCAACAGCCCGTAGCACAGCGCCGCCACTCCACTTGTCAGCCCGATCAGGGTCCGAGGATTGGTATAATGACTGAGCCATAGCTGTCAGAGTGGACGCATCTTTATCAGTCACAGCTGGGAGCTGGCTCTGTATCCAGCTGACTATCCCTGCCCTCGTGATCAAGGTCGTGCCGCCCTGGACTTGAACTGCACGATACAACAAATGCAAAATATTTTTCTTCGCCGAGAATCCAGCACTTGGTGAATTGTAGAATGAGAAAACTCTTTCGAAGACGTTGGCGCGGCGGTATATCTCCATATCCTGGATTTCGTTAGAATTCAACTGTCATAATCCGGGGGTGTGGGAAGCGTACCTTTTCTGTGCGAAGGCCCTTGATGAGCAAATCCAATAACCAACCGACTTCTTCAAAATAACCGTCGTCCAACTCCGGTTCATGCAAAAAGATCTTGTCGATCCAGTAAGACGGGATCTTCTCTACCTCCCACAAAGGTGCCTTCTGGAGGAACTTGTTGACCTTCCCGTAGAGTTTATGCATCGGATCCACGAGGACCGAGAGACAATTGGCAGCACACTCTCCCACAATCCACGGCACCGGGGACTCGAGTCCGAATTGCTTCACTGTTTCGAGCAGCTCTCCAGCAAGAGTGTAAATTGTCCGCCATTCAGGATACTTGGATTCCTAGACTCCAAAGTTAGATATCAAAACCGATATCGAATGTGAAGGATATTATTACCTTTAGCTTCAACATGAAGCGTGGAATACTTCCAAACGCCTGTCGTCGAACTTCCTCATGCTCGGAGCACAGACAAAGCAATAGTTCTGCTACCCGGCCTTGTTCTAAGGAAACTTCCAAGTCCTTCTGCTCCCACCGGGACAATCCATTATGAGTCGTGCCCTCGACAGGTAAAGCACCGAACATGCCTTCCAAATCAACATCCTGTCTCTCCTTCCTAGGATCCGAGGTTTGTTTTGCTGATTCACGGTCTTCCGTGACAGCGCCTTGCTTTGTATCTCCGCTTCCCTTCAAAGCCTTTTTCAAGCGAGATCTGAGCTTCTTGTCCTCAGTGGCGTTGACCAACGCATCCCGGGCAGCTTTCAACCCCGTTAGGTCTTCCCCAGCAGAACACAGCTTCCCCAGCAGGAGGGCAACAAATTCACCCACAGCTTTTTCGGCACTCGCATTTCCAGCTTTGGAGACAAAGGGCCATTGTTCGATAACGCCAGCAACGAGAGGACTGAGCTTCTCAGACGTCTCAACCAGGGATTCGAGTAGATCGTAATAATGGACGGGCTTTTTAGCTATGCGGCACACGCAATTATCAAAGAACGCCAACTGGTGTTGAAGGGTTTCGGAATCCGATGACTCGAAGCATGACAGGAGCGAGGAGAAAGATGAGGAAGAGAGAACGGAGTATTCAAGGAGAACATTCTTGAGAAGACTGTCAATGTCTTTCAGGGAGTCCCTGGAAGATGCGGTGATTAGGACCCTTAAAATGGAGGTGAACGCAGACAATCGCATGGATCCTGCTTGGGGTTAGCAAAATACTAAGACCAAAAGATGAGACGATAATTACCAGGTTGTTGCCACCAACGCAGGGATGCAGACTGCTGAGCAATCTTGAGGATGTTTTGCAGTTGGTTGAGTATGAGTTCCGAATCCTCTGCGTCAAGATTTCCTTCGTCCAGTCGCTTCAAGATATCAACTAGAATCAGAGAAACATCAAACCCCTCCTCAAACGCAGCATCTGGTATGATTTCATAAAAGTAAGAAAGTAGCTCTGAGACTGCGTCTTGCTGCTGCAAATCTTCTTTAGCCGTCCTCCGGAATAAAGTCACGACATCCTTCACAAGAGGGCATCTGTGACAAAACTCGACAATCAACTTGTCCGCAGCCTGGGTCCACAGTGACTGACTGGCTCCATGATCGGATTGGAAAATCTTCAAGACGGCCCGCAGTTTATTGAAAGACGCGGTCAAAATCCGTACAGCAAACAGCGTGATGATTTCGGCGTTTAGATTCAAGCAGCGTGTCAGGGTTTTCTGTGTAAGCGGGCGAGGAAGGACGTTCTCAATGACTACCGAGACTGGCGGTGGCATGGCCGGTAGCTTTTCCTTCCAACCACAGTGGGCAGGGACAGGCAGGCTAACTGTAGAGAATAGAACCGTAGATTCCGCCATCCAGGAAGGTGTAGGCTTTGGATCAGACACGAACATAGTCTTCTTAACGAAATAATCAGCAATTAGCTCCGGCGCTGCTTGGAAGATTGCTAATAACAGGGCAATCTGAAGACTATCGGAATCCGGTCGGAGAGACTGAATGAGGTAAGATAGTGTTCCGTTACGAACAGGTACTGACCCCCGGTACTTGTCCACATAGGCGGCAGAGTCAAGGCCCAGATCAATGGCATCGTCGTCGGTAGAGAGTGACTCCGGATCACTGCCATTAGGATACCAGCCGCTTTGAGGAAGCAGAACACCATGCTCGGTTTTCGTGCACACAGTCATCAGAATCTTATGGACCTCGTCGGCAAGAGACACGGCAGTCGTGTTTTCCTGATCGGATTCTCGGTCGTACCCGTAAAGGGTGACCAGTCTTTCCAGGTTCCATCGGCTGAAGAACTTCGTCTTCGTATTCCGAGAAAGAGAGCTGTCTTGGATAACATCTCTATCAATCGATCTGATTATATCGACTATTATTTCCCTCGGATCCTTTCTTAAATGCTCCAGAACCGCCCTGATGACCTTTTGCTGTTCGATGATATCGGCTTTGTTGGTAGCATGCTGGAATTTCAGATTGGCAAGGACATATCTCTGAGCATTACGGCGCAGAGTAGACGCATTAGGATCATCAGAGCTCTCCTCCAGCTGCGCTTTATTCGGGGTCAGAAAGACATCAATGCGCTTGAAGGTAATATGCCGCGCGAGATAAAGCTGTCGAGCAACAGCGCCGCCGTCAAAACTGGCAATTTCCGTCAAAAGTCGGAGACAGGGTGATATCAGATGTTCCTTGGATTTGTTTGCCGTAAGACCCCGGTTGAAAAGCCGCAGCTGCTCCTTCTGTAGCAAATGCTTGCACAAAGCTATTCCAAATTCGCGGAAATCCAGATGACTGGAGGCGGTCTTGATGAAAAGCGCCAGGACAGATGGGACAACGGTCAATAAAGAGTCATTATTATTGCTGTCAGCAAAATTCCACGCCTCGATCAGGTCCGGGAAGCAGACTGCATCATCAGTGTGAGAGATTTGCGAGTCGCAGTAGGCCTTAAGTATGCGGAGTTTTTTAGCTTTCTCGCTCTCGCTCTCGGCTTGTCCTATAGAATTAAGGAACTCTTTGAATATTCTAATGCCTAATAAGAGGTTAATTTAGATATTCTTGAATCATAGCGAGACCGTACTCACCCTGCTTTGCTTCTACAACATTCTGCTGAAAAACTAGCAACGAGCGTAGTTGCGTATGTGAGGTTACCGCAACAGGTTCTCTAGACTCTTGGGGGGCATCGAGCTTCCTCCGCTTAGCGAGGTGAGCCCGATCGTCATGATGAGACATTTTGGGCTGAAGATGATGATGTTTGGTATGGCTTGATGCCATCCAGCTGTCCGGCGGAGCAAAAAATCTAGCGTCTTGTTTGGGCAGTCATTCAGTGCCGCTTTAATATCATATGTGGACCAAAGATTTTCCATTCCGACTATAACTGCCTCTAAACTTAGTACTAAGTAGGGAGCTCTCTATTCCTCCTTTCCAGAGCCCAAAGGCTCGAATACTATTCTCCATTTCCCATATTTAAGATTTTCGTGAGAAATCAAACCCAATGCCCTAAAAGTCCACCATAACCATAAAAAATGTTCATTTTTCGGCTGTCTGCGGCGACATAATCGCCTTCAATCTTCCCTTTCTGTCTTTTCTGCTCACATGCTTCACGTGAAGTCGACCAGTCTCATCCTGCGTGACGTCTGAAAACATGTTAAGAAGGTCGATGACCGTGTCCCTTTTTTTCAAGACCTTATCCCCCATGGCACTGCTGATTTCCTCCGTCTTCCTACACTGCAATTCGAGCATGTAATCGTCAATAGATCCTGCCACGACCATTTTGACGCATTCGACGTTCTTTGGCTGTCCGTGTCTAAGTAAACGGCAGAATGCTTGGTTCTGAACAGCCTCGTTCCACCAGAGATCAACGAGGATACATTTGTGTGCGACTGTCATGTCCAGCCCGGTTCCTCCAGTGTGAAGGCTAACGATCAGAATAGTGATCGTTTGGTCAGTTTTGAAGTCCTCCAGGTTCTTGTGGCGAACTGGGATTCGCATCTTTCCAGTCAACTATATAGCTGTTAGCTCAAATTGCCCATAAACTATCTTTTGGATGTGACTGGGCAAGGTGCTCACCGAACGATATTCCCAATTTTCTGCTCTGCACATTTCACCTAGGATTCGAATGAAATCCATGAATTGACTAAAGATAACAACTTTGGTCTCTCCATTTTCGCTCTTCCACTGTTTGATTTTGTCTCTAATTGCGGTCAACTTAGCGCTAGGCATCTTATAGCCAACAGCACGGATCCAATCCTCATCGTCCTTGCCATCTTCATCCTCGCGATTATCTGCATCAAAGTTAGTTTTGGATAATGTGATCAAAATTCTGGTAAACCCACCATTTTGTTTAGATTCGCGTCTGTTCATAGTTAGGACCTTTCTTCTCTCCTTTCGAGTTGCAGGGGCTGGTGGCAATGCCTTCTCCGGCTCTAGAGCATCAACATAGTCATGGCGAGTTGCCGCATCAATAGGAGCCATACAGTTGAGGCAAACGGGTTTTGCACGTTCCGGACTCTGAATACCCAAGTTCTCGGCCTCTATCTGAAGTGTAGCAAAGCACTCTTCACAGTATAAATGCATGCATGATGTGACGACTCCCTTGTCCAACAGGCTTTTGCACTTGGGGCAGATAACCCTACCAAATCGCTCAAGCGAGTCCCCATCTTTGCGCAGTTGCTGCATGAATTCGCGAAATTTATCAACAAGACTCGGATCATTGTTGAATATTAGATTTTCTCCTGCCTGTCCAGTGTCATCTGCTTCCCGCTGCGTCACTATGGATTTATAGTTGGATTTCACTGCTTGGAGCCAATGGACGATTTGAGAGGATGTATCTGGGTTTTCACGGCTTCCCTGTTGTGCTAACTTTTTTAAATCTCGCATTAGGGAGTCCGAGCGCATAAGAAACTTGATGATGTGTTGCACTGTAAGAAGGTGACTGCAGAACATCCGCAGTCTTAGGATCATCGTCAAACTAGACTTGCATTGAGCGAGCTTGAAATCAGGTGCATCTGCCAGATCTAAATTTCCGTTAGTAAATAGTGTATATTGCGCCCAAAGTTTAGAGCCGTAAGGTCACTAACCATTGATTTCCACCAAGAATATCTGCTCAATGGCCTCGTAGAGAATCCACTCTGCTTCCGAGAAGCCAACGTCGATCCGTGTTTCGCTGATATCAGGGAGATCGATAATAGGCAATGACATGAACCGGCTAGCATGCGTTCGGCGAAACATGTACGTTCTAAGCATGTTGTTCAGGCGCTTTATGCTTTCACCTTCCTGGTAAGATGCATTAGAAAAATAATGCCCTAATCCAAAGTCGTAGGACCCTTACAGAGCAGTAATCTGCCATGAAACGCTCGTAACTTTTGTCTCGGGGAATCCCGAGGGACTCAAAGACCCCGAGGAAGTCAAATAGTGGATAGAACTCTTCGTTGGAATTTTGGACTGGAGTTCCGGATAAGACCCATTTATAGCGAGCTGTGAGGCCCCGAACAGCAATGGACACGCTGGAATCTTTGTTCTTGATCATTTGAGCTTCTGCAAACGCAACTTAGTATAGATGGAAGTCAAGGGTGCACAGCCATGCTCACCATCTAGCACAATTCTGTGGTATTTGATTCGATGCAAAGGACCACACTTCCCCTCGAAGGACCGTTTAAATTCCTCAAAGAGTATCTTCACGTCAGCGACATCCTTTGGAGGTTTGAAAACTGGATATGATCGTCGTATCTCATCGTAGGTGGTAACCCTCATGGAGATATCAGTAATGATATAGTTGTTTGGTGATAGAAATTGCTTACACTATTCGAAATTTCAAGAGGCTTTTGACAACATTGAGAGTTGACAATTTTGCGTTTGCGTGATACTCAATGGCGTCTTCAAGGTAATCCTCATCACAGTGTGCCCGCATTTGATCCATCCTTGTAGGTTATTAGATTTGGAAATGTAACCACTTGCCAGATGTGTAACATACCAATGCTTGACCAGGTGAGATGGTGCTACAATCAAGGTAGTCTTGACGGGGTCATGGGGGTCCGCTGGAAACCCATCCACGATATTCACTGTAAAAAGGTCAGACATGCAGGCCATGAACGAAGGCAATCTCTAAACCAACCTAATGCTTCGAAGGTCTTCCCGAATCCCATCTCATCGCACAGTAACCCTCCTTTCGGCTCCTCAGGGGAGTTCTCTCGGTCACGCTATCTTCATTAGCTCAACTTCCATGATAGAAACGAAATTGTCTGACCATCCAGGCACATCCGAGGAGCTGTCTTCATGTTAGTTATAGTATAGAGAAATTTGAGTGGGTCATTCTCACCTGATGATGATACATGCTCGTTGTGAGACCTCTCATCCTCCAGCAGCCATTACGGTTGCTTTGCACCCGGTTATTAAACTTCTTTAGAGCCTTCTTTAGCAAGACTGCATCGTCCTCCACCTCCTGGTCTACAGAAGGGATGCTGGCAACCAGTTCTGCAATCGCGCTCTTTCTCGCACCGGAAGTAAATCCTGCCAGTGCCGGTAGTACAGAGCTTTCGTGCGCTTCTTGAAATAGGTTTGGATGAAGAGATGACAACATGTCTGTCTCAGGACATTTTGTGTTCTTCTTTTGTATCCCTTTTTGCTTTGGTCTAGATTCGACAGCGACATCAGTGCCATTAGACTTATCGGCAGACTTTCCACGTTTTTTCTTCCCTTGCAGCTTTTCTCGAATTGGTTCGAAGCCAACCTCCATGCTCCTTCGCTTTTCATCGGCAGATATTCTGTTCTGTTGCTTCTTTTTACTCGATTGCTGAGCAGGAGTAGAACTTCTCGACTGCGCAGTATTTTTAATAGGCGGTTCTCTTTGCCTGCCGCCACTTGGCGGGTCATCTTGCGACACAAAAAGCTCGTTCTCCGATTCTTGGCCGTTCTTGTGCTCATCTTCTCCCTGCTGAAGGTGTCGCTGACTTTCAGATCTTGTGTTCCAGATATCCAGTTTTCTCCTAGCAGCAGCGTAACGGACTTCATCGGCCATCGAAGGATTCTTGAGTCGATTGTACCATTTCTCGATGGATTTGAATCTGGAAACCTTAGGAACTTTAAATGTGCTTTCAGATCAGACTACTCACTTTTCAGGGTCCTCCATGTCTACAGTATAGTCCTCCTGAGGAGGCTCTGTTGTGGGACTCGTAATTTCACCAGTAGATACATCAAGCATTTCCACGTCTTCGGGCAGCGGTTGTCCATCAACTTCTGTCAAGACTGGGGGGGGGAGTGCCGGCGAATGATCTTTTCCCTCATCGGGGGCAATACAAGGCTCGTTTTGAGGTGCAGATTCTAGGTCAAGTTGTTAGCTTTCCAATCTTTAGTGTGCATAAACCTGTAAGCTATCTAGGACAATGAGTACTCACCTGTTCGCTTTTGGATACGCGCACGAGCAATAGCTTCCTTGGCGTAGTCGAGCTTCTTCCGCGCCTTTGCAGCAGCCAAAAGTACCACATCCGGGTCCAGGACTACTTGAGGGGGTACCCCCGCCATGGCGACTTCGATGCTATAGAGAGAGATGATGGATGTAAGTAGAAAGCGTTGTGTCGTCAGGTTCGAAATGATGAGTGAGACTCAGTTGAGGGTTATGAGAGTAAAAATCGACCCTTGGGTGGGGGGAATAGAGAAAGAGAAGTTGTAGGAAGTAGAGTTGGGATGAGGAGTTGGATAGTAAGAAGAAGGATATGAGGAGAGGATTGGTGGCTGTGAGGTGTTGTAGGAAGAGAGAAGTGAGGAAAGGAGGGCGAGGGCATTTATAGGCGAGAAGGGGTGAGAGACGAGATGATGCAGGAGAGATGGACAAGAAGAACGGAGAAGATGTATTTATAGTCGACCAGGTGAGGTGAAGAAGGAAGAAGGAAGAAGTAGTGATCGTTGGCTGGCTTAAATAGGATGAGGGAGAGAGGACGGGAGGAAGAGAGGATTGAGGTCAGGAGAGGAAAGAAGGGAGAAAGTATAGAGTGAGGCCAAAGTGAGGTCCAAAGTGAGCCAGAAAGCGCAACGCCGTCCAGTGGTGGGAGCTTCGAGTGTGCTGGAGATTATCCAACATAGGGCTGACAATGACTGCCATAACAAAATAAGGCGTGGCATATCTAAGGTACATTTGAGCAAAGCTCTAAGTTAAGAAGGAAAACAATGGAAAGTAAGCTTAAAATAAGCTTAGCTTTACATTCACCAAGGATTTATGGCATTTATAGGATAGCGAGGTATACTCAAGTCCACGATTTATACAACCTCAAGGGCTACTATCCTAGCCTACTAGTACGAGTACGAGCACACGATAATCTACACAGGGGGCAATTTTTATAAACACTGAATCTAGAATTAAGATACGGTACAATAACGTCATTTAACTCTATGACTCGGTGTTCTGCATTATTTTACTCTCGACCGCATTCCCCCGTCACGACACTGCTGTATCTACTGCATTCAAGTCCTTTGCAAAAGGATCTTCGTCGAAATATAGAGGGTACTAATTAAGTTCTATACAGTATCAAATTGCACTAAATTCACACGTCCCAGATCGCACCCTGCCCAACTTCCCTTGTTACCAGAAATACACAGCCCAGTTCACCGAATATATAAGACGCATGCCAGCCAAGAATATACCTCGTAAATTTCAGATCTTTGTTGGCGGGCTTTACTTGTGATTTGACCAACTGCCAATGTCTGGTGTCCTTCAGTAGAGCACCAGCAAGATCCTAGTAGCAGCCTGTAATTTTTGATCGCCCTAAAACCTCCTCGCGGCTGCAGTGGGAGAAATAGAGGCAGAGTTGGAGCCTGCAGTTGCGGAGCTTGAGTTACCAACGCTACCAATGAGAGGTCCGATAAAGAAGGGTTGGCCGCAGGGGTTAGAGGGTGCTTGAACGCAGCCTTGGAGATACTGGCCGAGCCTTCCAGGTTGATCGCCAGAAGCTATCACGTACGAAGGGTTGTACGCGGGCAACAAGGAAGAGCTGTTGGATAGGAAAAGAACACTGGTTTGTTGGGTGGCTAGCCATATGCCATTAGCAATATGCTGGGCGGCTAGTCTAGAAAGCAAAAAGGCGACCTCCGGAGACTGGGTATAGCCAGTGGCGCCAAGGAGGGCACTGGCGACATTCGACTCAAGCTGCAAGGCATTTCTCACATAGCCCTCGCCATTGGTAGCGTTTGGAAATGTGAAGTTGCACGATGGGTTCGAGAAACCAGAGACCCTAGAGCCAAGCTGCTGCACAGCTCGAACGCCGAGACGGGTATCCCTCTGGATACCCTGGATGTTCTGGTAGTAGCTTACTCTCGAGCTGTTGGTAGCATCGCTGAGGAAGGTCTGGTTGACAGGCTGAGAAGCGTAGAACCTCGCGGTCAGAGACTGCAGGGCCGATGCGTACCTCACGACTTCGGCGTCGGAGGAGCTAGCAGAGCAGGTTGTGTTCTGGGCAAGAGCAGCTCCAGAAAGGAGAAGGGCGCTCAAAGTGGAGAGGATGCGCATGGTAAATAGCTTGAGGAAGTAAAATGTGTATTAGGTTGAGACCGCGAAAATAGTGTCAGCGGTTGGACAATGGAGCAGCAATAATTTCTCTAATTCAATCTTGACAGGTAGAGTAGAGGCCCCTATAAGTGTCTTTCCTGCCACCTCTAGAGGCTATCGAGACTCGACGACGTGGATGCAACCGTATGATGCAATGGAAAGTATATCTGAGAGGGCGCCATGGCCCATCACATAGACGCGGAAGTTTCAGTAGATACTTGCATCATGACACCCTCGAGTAAAGGCCAATTGCGGTCATCATGCGTAGAGATGGGGGTAGAATGCGTGAGAGAGTCAATAAGATTCCACCGTCCACATCCTCACCCTCGGTCAAGGACTATGCGGAAATTTCATCCGCCATTGATATCGGCTAGCGCGTACTGAATGACGGTCTCACAATTTGCACAAATAGATATTGTGATATCATCACATCTGTAAAGTCAGTAAGGCGGAGATCGAATCAAAATATGTGATTTGCATCCATGGTTGGCCTCATAGTTTAGGTTTACCAGCCATGGGTCCACTCTTCAAGGTTTGCTTTCCGACGCACCGCAGCCTGATCGAGGCTAGGCAGATATTCTAAAGGTGATTTGACTCAGGCAAACATATATCGCAACTCGAATCACAAAGGCTGAACCAGGAGCAGCTGAATACTGTAGAAACAAAGACAATGAATGAGCCTTGAAAGTGCTCTCCGTAGCCCCCATTTCAACTGCATCACTGACTTGATCTTGTTCAGGTGTTGCGACTGGGGAACTATGGGAGAGTTGTTCAAGCCTCAAGGAGCGAAGTTCATCCATGCCATGATGATACCTAGTTACCCACCAAGCAAAAAACTACGGGCGCCAGGAGCGTGGGGATGCTGGGGTAATGGGGAGATGCACGTGACCCAGCTTTGTCTTCTCTTGGTGACCGACAGCAAAACACTTTAGATACTATTGATCCGCCCATTACCGGATACATTTCATCATCATCAGTTTTGTTGACCCAGCCAGTTCCGAGAATGAGTTTGAGTTTGATCAAGACCCACCATTTGGTAAAATCACTCCAAGACTTGACTATAGTTAACTTAGTAACTTAGTAGTTAAGTCATGGATCTCCAAAGAAAAGTTAAAATCCACTACCTTCTATCATGTAGAAAATAAGTATGGACCGTGGCACTAGAGAGGAATACTGAATTGCCATCGAATTGAGGTCTGATGCAACTAACTACTGGCTATCTAGGAGTCCTTTATGTTTGGGGAGACGCTCGATCGTTTCCCGATTAGGAAGACGTCGGGAACGTTTGAGGCCGGAAATGATGTAATAAGACCGAATGAAGCCGATGGAATTGCTAGAAGAGTGCTGGATTGTCGGTATACAGAGTTATGATATCCTGTACGGTTGACAATAAAGAGGTTCTCGTCAGGCACATGTCAAAGAATAAGCGCGAGATAACCATCACGGAATTTAATTCATCTCTGCAGCGTGTCCAGGACCAAGATATTTATCCAGAGGTTCTTGTGAACACCTACTTTGATACTTGTACTAGAAAGACTGGATGCTTCAAGCTTTATCTATGTGAAATAACCAGGCCTAACAGTAGTATAATAATATAATTAGCACTATCTCCCTAAGGCTATTCTTGATAAGATAATTATCATAAAGTAGATCTTATACTTGCCTTACTAAAACATAATTCAATATTACAGCTGCCATGTGAGACACGGTTAGATCATGTCAGTTATTCTCAAGGGCTTGACTAAACCCTGAATAAGCATGTCCAATTTTCAGTATCTTGAAAGTCAAGTTTTGTGAATCTCTCAAGTCAGCAGTGGAGTATCTACACACCTTGGGGTTAGCCCATAATAACATTAGCCTGCATAAGATTATGGTGAAGAATGGATCGTCGGTGTTGATTGACTTTGACTTCTGTCAGCCCTTCGGTAAACGCTTACAGTCTTTGTGCACGGAGGGATGGTATGAAAAAGTGTTTTCCACTTCTGAGAAGGAACATGACCTATATTCTCTCAGAAAAGTACAGGAGTGGCTCCGGACTGCTAAGTGATGCTGAAGCAATGCATGGTCCATACAATCATGATACAATAGCTGTTAGGATATTTCTTGGGCCTAATTCTCCAGACCCAGAGCGAAAAACTTCACGAGGAGGTGCTTCGTGCTTCGTGCCCAGGTCAAAGCGCTTCTGTTAACGCCCCCGACCAGATCGTAGGCAGCAATGGCGGTCAACATCGGCAACCTATCCGCCAAATTCCAAGCGCCTGGACAAGGATCAGAACTGCGTCTAAATTAGCACCCAACAATCGTTCATGGACCCAAGAGATAATGATAACAGCAATAGAAATAACTTTGGTGGATACCTCACCACAGAAACTGCCAATAGTCACATTTAAATAGCCCCGTTAAACATATGATCCACGCAAGATTCCCAGTTGGCTAAGATTGGCACCATCAAGACTGGATACAAGATCCGATTCAAAAACCAAGCGTCAGCCAGTGCAGCCCGCAGAAACCCTGAAGGGCTGAACAAACTCGGGATCAACACAAGGTTGGTCAAACCATGATTCGGAATCGTCGTGCACCGCGCGCCAACGGAGGATTTCGACCGCACAAGCCATCGAGAACATCATGGTGGAGAACGAATTGACAGACCAAGGCTTCTGTATCGAAGAGGTGGTATGGTTGAAGAAGAAAGACAAAGCACTCGGCAAGTGTGCGTCCCTGGGTATTCAAGGTTTGATTTGACTTCGCAGAAGGAGCCAATTGGATGCTGGGCAAAGGCTTCCTTGTCAGCTAGAGATATATTGACAGCGTGGAACGGCGCGAAATCAAGAGATGCTTCTGGTACCAATGATTTAGACACCTGGCGTGGTCGTGCAAGGAAACACCAGGATGTGGACATTGCGCTGGCCAACACTAGCGGTAACGATGCTCCCCGGGTGTGAGAGCCGGATGCCTCGACTGTAGTGGTGAACACCCAACCAACGACCATCAGTGTCTAGCCCCCCGCAACTTCCAAATCCTCTTAAATATTGGAGATAGTTGAACGTTATGGAATCGGCGCCGAAGATGGAAAGCCTCATCAACGACCGCCAGATCCATAACCTGGACGTATTGCTGATCCAGGAACCTTCCGTCGCCGTGTATCGAACACACATTAATCACAGTGCCTGGCGGCTCTGTCAGCCGACCATCAAAAGCGACACGGCCTGATTTCGCAGCTTGATATATGTTGATAACTCCCAAATCCTTCTCTTTTAGTCTACATCCCCGCCATACCGATGCACACGCCAGATGAGGCGTCGGTCGTACCAGCACTTATAGCTATCCAAAACACAATAACAACCATTATCCAGGACGATCGAAGGCCTACGTCCCTCTTCCAAGACATGCTCCAGAAACGATGGATATGGACTTGGGTCATTAAGAAAGTCAAAGCGTCGCATTGGAAACAATTTCCAGACGAAGTTGGGGAAAAGAAACTTTGGAAAGCTGCGACTTACATCAAACCACAAGATGTCTGGGGGTGTATTGTAGAGCTTTTCCGAACCACGTTGACCCTAAATCCCCAGCAATACCTAAATTATGGAGGGGGTAGAAAGGAGATGCTTGTAGTTTTTTGCACGTGACATTAGATTCACCTAGATAAGACAATACCAGCATCGGCCAATAGAAGTGCGAGCTGGATTAGTGGGATGGCAGCTCAGTCACCTGATAATCTCGAAACCTCGTGCTTCAGCCTCTCCAACGACACAGCTTTGGTTGTGGGTCCTCGAATTGGCAGCTTAACTGTTGTCAGATACCTCAAGTGAGTAGGAATATAGTTCATAATTTCCACGCCTTTCGTTATAAACAATCAATCTCATTGCAATTGCTGATCTGGCTCCGAAACAGGCTCTCTGTCCCGCCCTTCTACCCCAGTCGACGACACGATCCTATCTAGTCCTGCCAATGAAGACTGTTCTGACACCGAGTCGAAGTGCAAATATATGTCTGATGGTCGCTGGCTGTCAGTCAGGTAGCCGGGAGATCCAGCGGCGCAATGAACCGGGCCACTTCCCACGCCTTGCCGCCTTCTTCCTCGCCTCCCCAACGCCCATCTGCGGAGATAGCACCGGCCATCGATGAGTTGAAGGTTATTTGCAGAGACTACGCTATTCACTCCAATCTTTCAGTCGCAGCTACTGAGTGTTTGCACCGACTTCGTCACACTCTTATAGACAATGACCGTCCTCGAGAGGCGAAGGAATCATTTCGGCAGCTAAATGGCTTTCAGACACTTTTAGATCTTCTCAGGAAACTTTCGGAGATATATGCTCCGGGTGTACAGTCAAAGGAAGACGGAAGAACCCTGTTGACTGTCTACAAAGATTGTCTGACTGTTCTTGCTGAATGTCTCCAGAATCACTTAGGAAACAAGAGGCATTTTGCCAATCGCATCTCAGGTGGAGGACAAGCGGCTCTGGAAGAGGCCTTTGCTATTCTAGTCCTGAAGCTAGATGCTGCTCAAGGTGATGTAGAATACTTCTGTGGGAGCATTCTTGCGGCAGCGCTGTGTCAAGAAACCGTTCTAGGCATTTTTACAACCCTCGTGACAAAGCTTCAAAGGACAGATGGATCAGAGATACCTCCCGATGCTGTCAAAAAGGAAGTTGAGCGTTTTATAGGGGCATCAGAGACCATTGAAGCACCGGAGCTCCTGGGACCTCTTCTGCGAGTATGGTTGAAGCAATCTTTTATAATTAAGTCTGAACAGACGGTTCAGAAGCTAGGTATACCAGCATGTCTCTATCAACTTGCGTCCCAATCTCAACGAAATCTCATGATATTGCATGATACAGGGCTGTTGAGTCTTACCCTCCCACTTTTGTTCAGCGAAGATTGCCCGGAAGCGGAGAGACTGCTCTACCAGGAACTTGCGCAACTTCTGTGTGTCCATGGGACCAGAAATGTGGACGACGCAATTTATCTGTACAAAAAGGCCCATAAATGCCCCAAGGCCCTACGATTCCTTGTGAATGCACTCAAACGCTCGAAGGAGCCTCCACTCATCCAGTTCGATCTAACCCTGCATGGTTTTTGCTCTCTGGAGTTCTCAACTTTGGGTCGTTCGTTTCCTCCTGCTACATCCTCTGGGTATACCCTTGCGGTTTGGGCCCGCTTTGACCAGTTTGATCCAACTACGCACACAACCATCTTTGGGGCATTTGATGCTAGTCAGACATGTTTTCTCCTAGCATACCTGGAAAAAGATACTCGCAACTTCATCTTGCAAACATCCATCAAAGGATCACGTCCAAGCGTGCGATTCAAATCTTTAGCATTCGAGCCCAATAGGTGGTACCATATCTGCGTGGTTCACAAGAAGCCCAGGCCACCCTCATTCCATTCTCGTGCATCACTCTTCATAGATGGAGAATTTATCGAACAATTAAGGATCGAGTATCCGTGTATGCCTTTAGCGAGTGCCCCGAATCGCTCGCCGCGTGTTCAAGCTTTTCTCGGCACTCCTCAAGACCTGGCAATGAGAATTGGTAGGGGTGTATCAACCTCTCGGTGGTCTTTAGCGAATGCTATCCTCTTTGGAGAGGCCTATAGCGACGATATGATTTCAGTTTTCTATAACCTCGGTCCTCGATACTATGGCAATTTCCAAGATTGTCTCGGGTCTTTCCAAACCTACAGAGCATCGGCAACGCTAAATCTCCGTAATGAGCACCTGCATCCTGGTAAAGAAGAACAATCAGATATCGTTACTGCTATTCGGCGGAAAGCAAGCACACTGGTTCGCGAGAATGCTATCCTGATAAATGTCTCACCATGGTGTATCCTTGACGATGATGACAGTAACACTACGGACGAGTCTCAGCTCATCAAGTCACTTTCAAAGCAAGCCGGAAAACATTTACACCAACTAACCAAAGCCGGAGGCAATGCAGTAGCTGTCAACGGCGCAAGTCCCGCAATTAATGACGCTCTAAGCCAAGCTCATGGCGTCGGTATCTTGACAGGCGACCCTGTAGTTACCTCGCCACGCTCTCTTGACGACATGAGCTGGCGGATTGGTGGTTGCGCAGCGGTGCATTTAAGTCTAATCCACGCGGCTACCTCTGTTGAGGCTACTCTCCTTGCTGTTGAAGCATTATACGAGGCAGTTCAGGACAGTTGGCGAAACAGCGAAGCAATGGAGAAAGAAAATGGATACGGAATCCTTGCGACCCTACTACGTGAGAAGCTCGGTTGGGGGTGGGGAGGCTCTACAAATTCAAACAAGATGGCCGCTGTTTGCTCCAGCAATGAGCAACGATCTGCCTTGTCCCTAGAGCTTCTCCGCCTGACCCTGAAATTTGTTGGATTCGATTTTGAACAGCCAAATCGCTCTATAATCACGAATCCCCTCGCTTATAGGGTCTTATTGGTGGATCTGGAGATATGGAGATACGGTGAACTCCCTCTAGTCGAACTGTACTACTCACAATTCTGCGTATTCGCAAGCGAAAGTCAGTTTCGGCGATTCAACTCCAAGCGTCTTGCTCGGATGTGTAAGTCTCCAACTTTTCGCAACTCTGGACATCTAGCTCACACGAAATAGGCGTCAACAAAAGATTGCTCGAGGCCCTGAAAGGGGGGAGCTTTACGCCAGAAATGTTACGACTCTTTACTTCCGCCTTTGGCTCGTTGATGGAGAACTGTTTGTCAGCGGACTTGCTTCGATCTTTGGCTCTTTTTATCACGTATTCCCTACACAAGCCCAAAGCGCCAAGCGGGTTACAAAAGAAGAAAAGTATTCGATTCAGGACTATTTCAGGACGGCCGACTACCCCCTCAGATAAAGCAACAAGGGTGTCAACGATTACAATTGCCGTCGAGATGCTTCGCACGTATTGTTCTCTCCTCTGCAACACTCACGATGTCGGGCCTATCAAGAAATTTGCCAAAACGGTGACGAATAAGGTAAGTTGGGGTGATAGCTCACTTGATCATATCTAACTCTGTCGTAGTGGCTTCTATATCTGATGTGTGAAGACGAGCCAGAAATTGTCGTCTTGGCGAGTAGGATACTGGCTCGTGTAATTGTGACCAGTGACAGCAAATATAACAAGAGGTTCAGCGAGAAGAGTGGCGGTTATATTATTATACGAAGCTGCATGAGGCGATGGTGGAGCATACCTGCCATGTGGCCCATATGCTTTTCAATCCTCTTTGGCCTTGATCTCGGTACAATGATGGCTGATAGGCAATTCGATCGCGCCTCCCTTTCCGAGATATTCATGGGCAACGAAATGCAAGTCTGTTTCCCTGAGATGTTTCCTGTTATCACCGAGATGATGCGAAGCGCTCTGAGAAAGTCTGTCATGGCAAACGGGGACTCACATGGCTCCGAATTGGCCCAGACTGATATACTTCTCATGGCTCACCATGTACCGGTGGGTACAAGCAACCAAGAAGCATCGCTTCTGGCAACAATCATTGAATTCTTAGCCGATTTGCATCTAAATTCCGAGGGCTTCCGAGAATTCACGGTGCAGTCCGAATACATTCAACAGTTGCTTTCGGTCCTCTTTCCGGTTGTCGTTGGTTCGGACTCTGTAAGTGCCGATGTCGAATTATCCTACCGGGTCAGTGGACTTGGCCTCGATGATCAAAATCCCAGTCATCCACCAAACTCACGCGGTATAAGTGAGTTGCATACAACTACCGTTGGTAATACTGGGACTCGCGACGAAGCTAGTGGATCTTTAGGACGTACATCATCTTTCATCCTTGTGTCATCGGCCAGCGGCAAGCAGTCGCGTTCTCCTATGCCAATACATCATACGCTCGCCCCCGGTAATGTGGATATTGAAGGAACTACGGAACATCCCTTTATTTCACGCATTCTATGCTTGGCCCTCTCTAAGTTCTCAGAGCAGCTTCTAGAGCGGAAAGAATTCTCAGGGCTTGGCATGTTCTCGAAGACGCCGCCAGGCTTTTTGGAATATCAAGCATACTTCAACTCCTGGGTGCTAAGGAAACTCCTTGCAACACTAAGAAACGTCGTGTTCTCAAAAACCGAGTTGTTATTAGAACCGCGAGTTCTGACCAACTTAGGGCGTTTCACCACGCATCTAGCCGAAGCAGCACTTGAAGGCTGGTTTGTGGACGGTGCAAGTGCGACTCTTGAGTTTGCAGGAACTATCCTAGAATATCTACAGCGGCCGGATATTGCTTGTCTGAAGAGTATAAGGCTATGTAGCCAAGTCATCACGACAATCCGCTTGAACCTATTCCGTGTCGTTCTCGTCCAGCTTTCTGAAGCTCAAGGCTCTGATGCGCTGTCCTTCCTCAACAGTTTATCTTACTGGCAAGTGGTACTCCTGCAAGCAGGGGAGTCGCAGACGGATTATCTGCAATTGCTATGCTACTTACTCTACACCAAGCTGGTCGATATGAACAAGGATATACGCCTGGCCGCGGCGGGTCTTTTCAGAATTGTCATGGTCCAAAAGCCATCTGAATTGTTCATGATCTTGAGCCATGCGACTGCTCCGCTCCAAGAGCGTCTTTCTGGAGGTTTTGAAGCCCTTGCGGGTATGGATGATGCCGCCTTCTTACAATGGGTCGACGACCAGTCAGACGATTTGAACGCCTTGTTCCTTGGGACTATATCTAAAAGTTGGGAATACTTCATTCAAGAGCAAAACACAAACATCGAGAATTCTTCACGGACACGAATGTCAAAGCGCCGCGACAAGCTCAAGCACTTGAGCCAGTTAGAGAAGGTCGATGACGAAGTGAAACGAAGACACGAGGCCACGTTTCCCCATTGGATTTCGAATATTTCAGCCTCTGAATTCTTGAGATACCAAAGATCTCTCCAAGATCAGCAAGATACTCATGCGTTTATGTGGAATGCATTTTCCAGTTTGACTTTGGACTTGCGGCGGTTTGGCGGCATTCTAGCCGAAGAAAAGGAGAGGAAATGGCGACTTGACCAAACCGAAGGACGGAGTCGTATGCGACTTCGTATAGTTCCGGATGATTCAGGAGAGAGGCAGGATTATCAACCAAAGCGTAAAGCGTCAGAACCGCCTGCTGTCAGGGTAGACATAGCAGGACCCTCTTCGAGACCGGATGATTTTGCCTTGAATCCGGGGTCCATGGATGATGAGCGATCGGATGACAATTCTCAAGGCATCGGGCCGGACAGTGGCGGTGTCATGGAGGAGAGCTTTGAGATGATCGATGATCCGAAGGCAGACCTCGAAGACTACGAAGACAAAAATCGGAAAGTCATGAGGAGCCTACACCGCGGTGATCAAGTTGAGGGACTCTGCAATGTGTCCCGGGTTGTTGGGCTAGAAGCCTTCGAAGGATTGTTAATTCAGGGCAAAGATCATGTTTACATCCTTGACAACTTCTTCCAACGGTGTGATGGTGAAATCGTCAACGTTTCGCAAGCCCCAGGTGACGAGCGCGACCCGTACGTTCGAATGATTGCTGGCAGAGAAGCAAGTGAACGCAAACCTCAAGAACATGAAACTAGGAGCTGGAACTGGACAGACCTAGTCAGCGTTTCTAAGAGACGATTCCTGTTTCGCGATGTTGCTCTTGAAATCTTCTTCACCGACGGGAGTAGCTATCTGTTGACCCTGATCTCATCCAAAGCTCGAGATAATTTGTGTAGTCAACTTGCCAGCAAGGCTCCGCAAGTGACAGGGAGCGTTGGACACTCGCGGCCGGAGGATATTTGGAGATTTGAGACCCTCAGAAGTTCTGATGATGCGCCGCAGTCCCTTGGGTCAAAGTTTGCTAGTGTCTTCGGCCATTCACCGGTATACCCAGCGACTCGCAAATGGGTGAAAGGGGAGATCTCAAACTTCCAGTATCTCATGTTGATCAACACCCTCGCCGGGAGGACTTTCAACGATCTGACTCAGTATCCGGTTTTCCCTTGGGTGCTTGCCGACTACACAAGCCAGGAGTTAGATTTAACCAACCCGAAGAGTTTCCGTGACCTGTCCAAGCCGATGGGCTGCCAAACTCCAGAGCGAGAAACTGATTTTAGAGAACGATATCAAGCATTTGCGGAAATGGGCGACGGCGAATCTCCAGCATTCCATTACGGCACTCATTACTCTTCAGCGATGATCGTGAGCTCATATCTGATCCGGCTGCAGCCTTTTGTGAAATCATATCTTCTGTTACAAGGAGGAACCTTCGATCATGCCGACCGTCTTTTCTATTCCATTGGGAAGGCTTGGGAATCAGCTTCGCGAGGAAACATGTCCGACGTGAGGGAACTGATCCCTGAATTCTTCTATCTCCCTGAGTTCTTGGTCAACTCTAACAAGTACGACTTTGGAATCCTTCAAAACATGGCCACGGCGATTGACTCGGTGGAATTGCCGCCATGGGCCAAGGGCGACCCGAAAATCTTCATTGCAAAAAATCGACAAGCGCTGGAGAGCCCTTATGTGACGCGAAATCTGCATCATTGGATTGACTTGGTCTTTGGATGCAAACAGAAAGGTGAGGCTGCTGTTGAAGCGGTTAATGTCTTCCACCATCTCTCTTATCAAGGTGCCAAAGATGTCGATGCCATTGAAGACCCTGTGGAGCGGATGGCCACGATAGGGATCATACACAACTTTGGACAAACACCATATCAGATCTACAACCGGCCTCATCCTCAGAGCGAGGCGCATAGGCATAAAATCCCGCGGTTAGATTCTCTTGCAGAGTCACTTACTCAGCGTCCCCTTTCGCTCCTTGGTAAGTTCTCTTGTATTGATCAATATTTTCTGGTTTGTGTTGCACTAGCTAACTTAACTTTCAGAAACTAGAGAGCGTGTCTCATCTTTGTGCATGAGGCAAGATCGGCTGTTATGTGCCGCTGCTCTAAGGCTAAATATACCGCCGAACTATGATAAGTACATGGAGTGGGGTTTCTTTGATGGCAGTGTCAGATTCTACTCTGCAGATCACCGCAAGGTAAAGAACCCTTGCAGACTACTTTGGAGACCTGTTACTGATCAGAAATAGCTGCTTGGCCACTTTGAGCACCTCCATGTGGGTCAGTTGTCTTGTGCAACTTTCGCCGATTCCCGAACCCTAGTTACTTCGGGCACCGACTGCACCATCTCAATATGGACCTTCACGGCAACGGTAAAGTCCGTTGACCTGCAACCTGCCGGGTCGTTGTTCGGACATCGCACACCGGTGACTATACTTGCAGTGTCGCGATCGTTTAGCACCCTACTGTCTGCGTCAGTCGACGGTCAGCTCATGCTCTGGGATTTGAACCGGCAGTGCTTTGTCCGAGAACTTCCATCCAAGGGACCTGTTGATGTAAGCTTCGCCTCCCCTGTTGTAAAATTGGCCAGCAATTAACATGTACCCAGTGTGCTCAAATTAATGACGTGACCGGAGAGATAGCGGTTTGTCGAGGGAACCGTGTTAGCCTCTACACTCTAAACGGAGCGTTACTGTTTGAACAGGCTGTTTGCGAGTCAGCCGATGATAAGACACTGGCCTGTGTCTTCTACGAAGGAGTGGGCGACGAGTGGCAAGAGCGGGAGCTTCTCTTCACAGGTCATCGAAGGGGAGTTGTCAATGTAAGAAACTCATCTCTAGAATAGGCCTGCCAACCTGGTGCTGATATGCCGCAGATCTGGAGCAAGATTATTTGCAATGGTCGATTTGACCTGGAGTTGATTCGACAGCTCCATCACACTGACCACAACCGCGACAACGGAGCAAATATCACTGCAGGGATCAGCTGTATCCTTGCGCTCCCCCAGGTGGTGTATACTGGGGATGAAATGGGAAGGGTGGTGAGTTTCGACATGGCGTTTGGAATTCCAATGAAATGATACTGATATCTTGATGTAGTATGAGTGGAGCTGTGTTCAGCGCCGATGACCTGCTTAGGTTCATCTGCATTGATTTCTGATGATTATGGCGCATGTCTAAAAGGCAAGGTTTCTGATAGAATTCATGTTTATCCGCGGAGCATTTGTCTTACTATTTTCGTTTGTTCATATATTTCCGCGCCTATTCTTTGGATTGAGCCTTTCAAGTTGCTATGTTCCATAGCTGGTTAAATAGATCGCAGGCGGTTATTTCTTCCGAGAAGGGAAGCATCGCAAAAGCCCCGAGTCGAGTCCATACTACTTTGTTATTTAGCCGTGCAATGTACGGAGCACATAACTCCTAAGCAAAGAGCGTGTGACCGTTGTACTCCGGAAGAACCGTGGTACTAGTACTACTAAAGAAAATGGGGGTGAGGCTAATCATCGGATCAGCAACTGTCACGGCATACTGTACTACTTATTCCGGTGAAGAGAAAAGGGCCCTGGATCGATGCATGTGTGTGGGAGACAGCCATGAGTGGAGTGGATCGGCAATGCGTTGCCGGAGCACTCTCGGCCGTGTAGAGAGCAGAGGGACAGCTTGGGACAGCTCCGGGGAAATGTCTGAGCAGGCTATGGTATACTCCGTCACGGGTAGAGGAAGAAGATAGGGGGATAGGAGTGTCTTGGAGGCATTGAATGATTGAGCTATCACGAAGACAAAAAGACAAATGGATATCAATAATCAAGGCGTTCTCGGTCCTAAAGCTGGATATGTGTTGATCATCAGCATCAAATTCTTAGTCAGTTTTACCCCTCCGGACTTCATTCTGATAGCGTCATAAGCCGTGGCCAGCCCCACCACTCTTTCTCAACCACGAAATCAACGACTGAACTCACCACGGAATTCAATTGGCATCGCCACGTCTTTGTAATTTAAGTTCATTTAAGAACCTTCTTCTGCCTTCTCCTCCTCATTTTTCTCATCAACCAATTCATCTCCAATCCATACCTCCTATCATACCATCTCATCATGTCTTCTTCTCTCGAACAGCTAAAGGCCACTGGCACCGTAAGCTCTTCCCCTCTCCCCCTGGGGCGTTGAAGCGTTCACCTCTGTACCCTGTACTACTGCTAACTAAATCATCACAATAGGTTGTCGTTTGCGACTCCGGTGACTTTGCCACCATTGACAAGTACAAGCCTCAGGATGCCACCACCAACCCTTCTCTCATCCTTGCTGCCTCCAAGAAGGCCGAATACGCCGCTCTCATTGACGCTGCCGTTCAGAATGGTAAGTCCCAGGGAGGGAATGTCGACGAGCAGGTCGACGCCACCCTCGACCACCTCCTTGTTGAGTTCGGCAAGAAGATTCTCGAGATCATCCCCGGAAAGGTCTCCACTGAGGTCGATGCTCGTTTCTCCTTCGACACCAAAGCCTCTGTTGACAAGGCTCTACAAATCATCCAGGTACGTAAAAGCGATTTAGATTCTCGTTCTTCCGATCCATTGCTAACTTCATGCAGCTCTACAAGGAGGCTGGCATCTCCAAGGACCGCATTCTCATCAAGATCGCCTCCACCTGGGAGGGTATCCAGGCCGCTCACATCCTGCAGTCCCAGCACGGCATCAACTGCAACCTGACCCTCATGTTCTCCCTTGTCCAGGCTATTGCCGCTGCTGAGGCTGGTGCTTTCCTCATCTCTCCCTTCGTCGGCCGTATCCTCGATTGGTATAAGGCTGCTCACAAGCGCGACTACACCGCCCAGGAAGACCCCGGTGTCAAGTCCGTCCAGGACATCTACAACTACTACAAGAAGTTCGGCTACAACACCATTGTCATGGGTGCCTCTTTCCGTAACGTCGGTGAAATCACTGAGCTCGCTGGTTGCGACTACCTAACCATCTCCGTATGTGACAAGCATTTTCTCTCCTTGTGCACAGAATACTAATAAGTATTACAGCCCAACCTCCTCGAGGACCTGTACAACTCCACCAACGCCGTCCCCAAGAAGCTCGACGCTTCTTCCGCCTCCAGCCTCGACATCACCAAGCGCAGCTACCTCAAGGACGAGGCTTTGTTCCGCTTCGATTTCAACGAGGAGGCCATGGGCGTCGAGAAGCTCCGCGAGGGTATCTCCAAGTTCGCGGCCGATGCCGTGACCCTGAAGGACATCCTCAAGGAGAAGATCCAGGCATAAATGTAAGTAAAAATAGTGGCACGGGATGCCTTATGACGAGACCCATTTCGTTTTTTGTAAAAATTGGCGACTTGCAAAAATCTGCTTAGAAGATATGAATTATGGAATATCACTTCTTTATAATGTTCTATCTGTTTACTCCCTAGCGTAGGTGCCCTAGACGATTCGGAGATTGAGAACCAGGAATTGCGTGCGATCGCGGGATTTAGTTCGGGAGCCCTACATCGATCTCCTAAAGAGTCCGCCAAGCAGAGTTCAATTATTTTTGAAATCGCAGTAGGCTACAGTGAGGAGTACAGAACCTGGATAGGTTCCTGGAAGATCATTGAGCTGCGACCAGTGTTCTGAGGTCTGTTACACCATGGTTCCAAACTGGTTCTGATGGAGTGCTATCTATGGTGGGGTCAGTCAGCGTCCCAACTTGAGGTGATGATCATTTGGACCAACATACAGAGTACAATTAGTTAGATAAAGTCAATCATAGGAAAATGATAATATATAATTTGATTGTAGCTTTACCAGAATATTCTAGTTCTACTAGAATGGTTCACAGCTACAACGAGCGTGGGTGAGTCTGGATTGCACTGCTTAGGAATCTCGGGAGCTTCCCCTCCTCAGCTACACTGAAAACGTCATTCCGACCAGGCGTTCTGAGGTGGGGTGCTTCACGAAAAGGCGAGCTGCAAGTTGACTGGCAGGAATTGTCAACTCGGGCTCCAGAGATGGATGGTGGGAAGATTCGAAGCCCATCGAACACCAGCCTACTGACGATTAACTCCGTACTCCTACTCGTAGGTAGTGGCTTACCCCTCGTCCCTCTTCTTCTCTTCGCCTTCCCGTCTCGCACTCTTCCTCAGTTCCTCTCCATCATCCATCTCCATCTATATCCGTCTTTCAAATACTCTTTCAACTTTAATATCAATCTCCATAAGCTGTCAAAATGGTCAAGGCTGGTAAGTCAAAGTCCCTTGTGTTCCTTATTGGTCTTTATCCTGGTCGGATCCACGATCGACCGTGGCCGGAGGACCTTGTGTGAGCAAATTTGAGCACCTTTTGAGCTCTGCCCTGGCCTGACAGCCTATCATTGTCCCCTTCCCTCCTGCGAGGCGTTGGTATAAGCTCAAGGATGATGAAAAGCTCCTGCTAGCTCCTTTGCTCCACGGTCGCTGGGTCTGCGCTCAGGAACGCCCCAGTTCGCATCGTCTTGACCCCAGATCCTTGGGTGGCGACCTTGCTTCCCCCTTGATCCTCAAAAATCATTGGATGTGTAACATAGCTGACTTTGTCTTTGTAGTTGCTGTCATCCGTGGTGACTCCAAGGTCTCCGGCACCGTCACCTTTGAGCAGGCCTCTGAGAGCGCCCAGACCACCATCTCATGGAACATCTCCGGTCACGACGCCAACGCTGAGCGTGGCTTCCACATCCACCAGTTTGGTGACAACACCAACGGCTGCACCTCTGCTGGCCCCCACTTCAACCCCTTCAGCAAGACCCACGGTGCTCCCGACGATGAGGTCCGCCACGTCGGTGACCTTGGCAACTTCAAGACCGATGCTGAGGGTAACGCCGTCGGCTCCAAGCAGGACAAGCTTGTGAAGCTGATTGGTGCCGAGAGCGTTTTGGGCGTATGTGGTCCCTGTTCCTGAAATCCGAAGCTGTAAGTATGCTAACGCGAGATAGCGGACCCTTGTCGTTCACGCTGGTACTGATGACCTCGGCCGTGGTGGCAACGAGGAGTCCAAGAAGACTGGCAATGCTGGACCCCGTCCTGCTTGTGGTGAGTACTCAATCCCGTACCGAATGGTGAAGCCAATGCTAATGGCTGTCAATAGGTGTCATTGGCATTTCTGCGTAGATGCACCACGAAATATGATGATATGATGAGATCCCAGTCGATGGTGTGAAGGGCGAGAATTAGGTAGTCCAAAACTGTTCTGCAGATGCTATTGCCTTTAGTTGAAAAAAAATGCAAAGTGCTGCGAGTTAGCCACATTCATATTGAACAGCAGTATCATGGCTTCAATATTTTTATAGCTGTAAAAGAATATGATCGGCCCCTGAGACTGTAGCTGGGATGGGCCCAGACATTTGTGGGGGAGTCTGCCACAGCTCCGGCAGTTTGAACCACGTTTCCGCTCGTGCTTTCATCTTCACCATCAATCAATTCACTGTCTTACTTCCTCTCGGCCCCCTTTTTCTCATTTCCTACCTCTGGTTCCTTTCATTCTCTTCTCCTTGACGAGCTTCTCTTCCGTCAATTGATTTTGTAATTCTTTGTCCCTCATCCCCAGCATGCCTTTGGAAGCTCGCGTGAAGTCGGTTCTGTCTGGCGACACTGTTGTCTTGTCGCATGTTACCAACCCTGGGCAGGAGCGTGTTCTCAGTCTTGCATATGTCTCTGCACCAAGGCTACGGAGAGAAGGAGATGAGGTGAGCCTTTCATTATTCTCTATTCCAAGTGCTGTTCAATGGATTCAATGGATCAGGATATCTGGCCTTTTGACCTTAGCAATTCCTCCCCATTTCACCTTTTCCTTTGTTTCTGCAACCTTTCTTCCCTCTCAGTTTAATTCTTGCATTGGCTTCTTACTGACTTCTTCTTTCCCTTCCCCAGACCTATGCGTTCCAATCCCGCGAATTCCTCCGCGAGCTTCTCGTCGGCAAGGTAGTCCAGTTCCAGACTCTGTATACCGTTCCGACCTCGCAGCGCGAATATGGCAAGATCAAACTCCCCAGCTTTGAGGTGACATTGCCCGAGATCAGTGTCCAGGAAGGATGGAGCCGCGTCCGCGAGGAAGCCGGCAAGCGAAGCGATGACACAGAAGAGACCGTTGCAATGCTCGAACGCCTCCGCGCATTAGAGGACCATGCTAGGACCGAAGGCAAGGGCGTCTGGGCTGGAGCTGAAAGCGGCCGTATTGAAACCAGCTACGAGCTCGCGGATGCCAAATCTCTAGTAGATGAATGGAAGGATAAGCATCTAGAGGGAATTGTCGAGAGGGTTCTGGCCGGAGACCGTCTCGTTCTTCGACTGCTCCTCGCTGCCGAGGAGCACCTGCAGGTGGTTGTCGCGGTTGGCGGCATTAGAGCACCTGCAACCAAGCGGGCCGGTGCCGATGGCAAGGAGCAGCCAGCCGAACCGTACGGCGAGGAAGCCCAGCAGTTTGCCGAATCTAGAATCCTACAACGCAAGGTGCAGGTGGCTCTTTTGGGCACCACCCCGCAGGGCCAACTGATTGCGACCGTCCTCCACCCGAATGGAAACGTTGCCAAATTCCTCCTGGAAGCCGGCCTTGCCCGGTGCCACGACCACCACTCCCCTATTCTTGGTGCTGAAATGGCAGCCTTCCGCCGCGCGGAGAAAGTCGCTAAGGATGGCCGAAAGGGCCTGTTTACCAGTCTTGTCGCTCCCAAGAGTCCTGCGGGCGGGGCCGTCGAGCAGGATTATATCGTTAGCCGTGTGCTCAACGCGGACACCATTTTCCTCAGAAACAAGGCTGGACAGGAGAAGAAGATCAGTCTAAGCAGCATTCGCCAGCCGAAACCATCTGACCCTAGCCAGGCTCCATTTGGAGCTGACGCGAAGGAGTTCCTGCGCAAGAAGATCATTGGGAAACATGTGAAGGTCACTATCAATGGCAAGAAGCCTGCTAATGAGGGATACGAAGAAAGAGAAGTCGCTACGGTGGTTCTAGGAAACACAAATGTTGCTCTCGCCCTGGTGCAAACGGGATATGCGTCGGTTATCCGTCATCGTCAAGACGACGACGACCGATCTCCTGAATACGACGACCTATTGATTGCTGAAGCTGAAGCTCAGAAGGATGGCAAGGGCATGTGGTCGCCTAAGCCCCCCAAGACCAAGCAGTATCAAGATTACTCGGAAAGTGTGCAGAAAGCCAAGATGGAAGTTTCTATCCTTCAGCGTCAGAAGCGTGTCCCAGCCGTTGTGGACTTCGTGAAATCCGCATCCCGCTTTACTGTCCTAGTTCCTCGCGAGAATGCCAAGTTGACTTTGGTGCTTTCTGGTATCCGCGCTCCTCGATCTGCGCGTAACCCCGGTGAGGCGTCCGAGCCCTTCGGTAACGAAGCGCACGAACTAGCGAACAGACGCTGCATGCAACGTGATGTCGAAATCGATGTTGAAACTATTGACAAGGTTGGCGGTTTTATTGGCTCTCTATACGTGAACAAGGAAAACTTTACCAAGATTCTTCTTGAAGAGGGTTTCGCAACTGTCCATGCTTATTCTGCAGAACAATCCGGCCACGCGACGGAGTATTTTGCAGCCGAACAAAGGGCCAAGGAGGCCCGTAAGGGACTCTGGCAGGACTGGGATCCTAGCAAGGAGGTTGAGGAAGAGGAAGAGGAGATTGTTAACAGTAGCGCTGCTGAGACTGAAGCCGCTCCACGCCGCAAGGACTACCGCGACGTCATTGTCACTTATGTTGATCCCACTACTGCACGCGTGAAAATCCAGCAGATCGGTACCGGCACCTCGGCCTTAACGGAGCTCATGAGCGCATTCCGCTCGTTCCATATCAACAAGGCAAATGATACACCACTCCCCGGCCCACCCAAGGCCGGCGACTTCGTGGCCGCAAAGTTCACCGAAGACGGCGAATGGTACCGCGCCAAGGTGCGCCGTAACGACCGCGAAAAACAACAAGCGGAAGTCACCTATATTGACTTCGGTAACTCGGAAGTCCTCCCCTGGTCTCGTCTCAGACCCCTCAGCCAGCCCCAGTTCTCCGTCCAGAAGCTCCGCCCCCAAGCCGCTGAGGCTGTCCTTTCATTCCTCCAATTCCCTGTTTCCCCCGACTACCTACAGGATGCAGTTGCTCTCCTCGAAGAGCAGACATTCAACCGTGAACTTGTCGCCAATGTGGACTTTGTTTCGCCTGAAGGAACTCTACACGTCACCTTGCTTGACCCCTCCGAGTCAAAGAACCTCGACCAGAGCATCAACTCGGAGATTATTAGGGAGGGATTGGCTATGGTTCCCCGGAAGCTGAAGGGTTGGGAGCGCGCGGCCGGCGAAACGCTATCGAGCCTCCGTGTTCTGGAGGACGAAGCGAAACAAGAGCGGCGTGGCATGTGGGAGTATGGCGACTTGACTGAAGATTAAGAGACGGACCCTTTTCCTCTTTGTTCCTGTACAGATATTCTTTACCTGCATGCTTGTGTTGGTCAACTTGAAAATGGGCAGCGATTTGGAACGCGCCCTAGCTTTAGCCTGAATCTTTTTCTCTGTTGTATTAAACTAAGGAACATTCTCAACGTCCTATTCTTTGTGTAAGGTGCATAATTTCGTATGCTGGGTCATCAGGGTGAATCTCCAAATTAATGCAGATTCTGGATCGGAGACCGAATGGATCAAGTTGCCTTCCATCCGTTCGGTTTCAATCTTTTCAGATCCGGCGTTTGCCTGTCGCGTCACTTGTTTGTCTTCGATATTTCAGTTCTGTTCAAGTGTTCAATTGTTGAAACCCCATCGCAAAATAGCCCGAGTGTCGATCGCCGGAACGCCAGGAACAAAAAACTGCAGCCGAGCTTGCTGACGCTGAACCAACCACAGCCCAACGCCGCTCCCTCTTAACTTCTTTTCCCTTCTCCAAGTCTCCTTTCTTCCGACCCCCTCCCACGAACTCCCTTGCTCTATTTTCAGAAACAACCGCCGAAACCATGCCCCTGTGGAGGACCAAATCTGTCCATAGCCAAGCGGAGAGCGATACCGCCTCCGTGCAGAACAAGGCTGCGGCCGCCACTGCCGATCCTAAGAACGATCCCGTGGCGTCGGCCTCCCAGGCCGCGAGCGATGCCTGGCTTGCGGGCCATTTGCACCACCTTACCGAGGAGCAGGAGGGGAAATTGACGGAGTTCAAGGCCTTTTGTGAGAAGAATGGATACTATAAGCCGGGGGCTGAGGGGGAGAAGCCTAGTCATGATGATGCGACGATGCTGTATGTCCGCCTTTCTTACATCTCTGGATTTTGATGGCAATGGTGGTTCTTATTTGGGATCGCTAACATGGTTTCAATAGGCGGTTTCTTCGCGCGCGCAGATTTGACGTGAATGGCGCTTGGGGCCAGTTCAAGGATACGGAGGACTGGCGGAAGGAGAATGCCATTGAGTCTCTCTATGAGAATATTGAGGTAGAATCTTACGAGGCGGCGAGGAGAATGGTAGGTTGCACCCGCTATGATGTATTGTGGGGTTGGGGTCTAACTTTAACTCTGGATATAGTATCCCCAATGGACCGGCCGTCGAGACCGCCGCGGTATTCCAGTGTACGTGTTTGAGATCAAGCACCTGAACAGCAAGAACATGGCTGTCTATAATGCCACCATGGCCGATCCCGAGGCGACGGCGGAAACACACAAGTCCTCTAAGGTCCCTCAGCGTCTCCTGCGTCTCTTCGCTCTCTACGAGAATCTCCTCAACTTCGTCATGCCACTCTGCTCACATTTACCCCGCCCAAACCCCGAAACGCCCATAGTGACCTCGACCAATATTGTGGATGTTAGCGGTGTCGGGCTGAAGCAGTTCTGGAACCTCAAGGGACACATGCAGGATGCAAGTGTCCTCGCAACGGCCCATTATCCTGAAACTCTGGACCGCATTTTCGTAAGCTTCCCAAGCCCGCCGTGTCTAGGACTGAAATACTAACTTCACCCAGATTATCGGCGCCCCCGCCTTCTTCCCGACCGTCTGGGGCTGGATCAAGCGCTGGTTCGACCCCGGAACTACCTCCAAAATCTTCATCCTCTCCGCCTCCGAAGTCCAACCTACCCTCACCTCCTTCATGGAACCCTCCAGCATCCCCACACAATATGGCGGCGAACTCGACTGGCAATGGGGCGACATGCCGGCCCTTGACGAATCGGCCCGCGAGGTTATCGGTGCCCTCGAGACCGCCCCGGCAGAGGGCCAAACGAAACCGAGCTTCGTCAAGGGCCCAGTCCTCTTCAAGGGCGACAGAGTCGAAATCATCGGCAAAGAAAACGGAAAGAGCAGGGAATCTAGCGTTCCCGTGCCACAGTCTAAATTTTCCGAGGTGACTAACGCCCCTCCTACCCAGCCAGAAGAAAAGGAGACCAAACCCGCTCCCGCCGAAGAAGAGACAGAAATTTCCGAAAAGACGGAGATCGAGAAACCCGAATCCGAGTCTGAACCTCTCCCCAATGGCGGCACCACATCCCTTCCCGCTCAAACGGTAGCTGCTTGAATAGGTACACTACTACCGTACCTAACCTTAATGAATAATTATACACATACTATCATATCATACATGACGATGTCTTCAAGTTCACTATATGAAGACTGTTCCTGGGAAGAGGTCTCCTGTTTCGTTTTTTGTCATAGCTTGCTTGCATATATACATACCCAGACCATCTCCTCTTTTTTGTTTTTCTTGTCTTCTCTGCCTTTTCTGGCTGGACTTGACACTTATTCTGGCCCCGGGTTTAAATAGAATACATTATTTTGCTTTTGCTTTCTATTCTTGTTTGCAGTGATCCTTCCATTTTACTTAGTCAACCCCCCAGATGGATTATAGGTGGTTTCAACGATAAACTGACTTATTACAGTAATAGACTACTCAAAAAGATATGTATACTACTGTCTACGAAACAATAAGTAAGGAAGAGAGTATATATACATCCACCAAACAGGAATAGAAATCCTAATTATAAACGAATAATGCTACGGCTAAAAATTACCTACTTATATATCTAGACACTCGGATTTCACATCTTCAGCAAGTGGAAATGCATCCAAGGTGGGATTATCAGGCTGCTACTTCCATTACTTCGTGCTTTTCCTTATCCCTACATATTACATAGGTACTTGTAGTATCGATAGAATGAGAATGAGAAGGTCGTTGGATATTGTATAGAGAGGTAACTAGCCAAATCCCTCTTTACTTGACAAAGTATATGTTCGAGATCCAGACACAGACGTCTGTTTGTCTCAGTTAGCGAACCTAGTGATATTTTTTTAGCTTGAAGAGATTAGCCAATGTAAGATTTGATTGAGAGATGAGTAGGTAGGTATGCTTTATCATTATGGAGAAAACGGAACGATCTAGAAATGTCTAGGGTTGGTCACTTGACTCGACAACCAATATTGTCCAGATAAGTCAAGTTAGGATAAATATTGAATAAATGCAAGAAAAATATTAATACTGTAGTACTTAAGTAAATCAAATTGACAAAATGCCGTACTACGTCTATCTTTCTTTTCTCTACCTTGTCTTCCAAAGCAGATCGATTTTCTTCTTGCGGGCCTGGAGAGTGAAATGTTAGCAGTGTTCAAATGCCGGTAGGAGAAAGGGGACATACAATAGGAGCCAAAATTGAAACACCAATAGCCAACGCAACAATGGTCATGAGCAATTGCAACTTCGAGAATCCCTTGCTCAAGATATCAAAGGCTTGGCTGGGCGTTGCCCTTGTGGCGAAGATGTCATTCCCGAACGCGAAGATGAGACTTGTACTTTCGAGGAGGGTGGGCTCAGACAGAATGGTATTGATTCCTGCTACCTGTCTCGCGTGGGTAAGGTACCATCTTCCATCGAAGTCGAGGAACGGAGTGTATTTCATCAAACCCTCTTCGGCCTCGGTGGAGGTGGGATCTCTGCCGATGGGACGGCGAGGGTCGAGAATGGGACGGGGAATGCCGATTATGGCGTTAGACTCCGGTAGGGTGGCGAGGAGTTGGCTGGTGGTGATACCCTGGCGGGTTTGGGTGACAGCCATGTGGGAGATGGGTTCTGAGATGATGAAGGACTGGGAGATGACATGGGGAAGAGGCAGGTCCGTGAGAGCGGAGTAGTTGGATGCGGCGCCGAGGGGTCCACGGTCGTTAGCAATAGGGGATTCGTACATCTCTGAGATGACCAGTTGGTAGCCCCTGGCATCAGAGGGGTCGGATCCCTCTCCATAGAACGAGTATGCGAACCAGTTCTCTGACATGGTGGAGGCGATGGGCTGCGCGGTGTCGACGCCTTTGTGCGTGCTCGTGTGGAGGACTCGGCCAGTGACTGCGTCTAGGAGGTAAAACGTGGCCGAGGTCTCGCCCACGGCAGTGATGAGAGCCGCGTTCGGGGTTAGATACTTGTACAGCACAGATCGGTTGCCCAGGACCTTGCCGATTGATGCGACGGGGTCGTGAGAAGGTCGAGCAGTGGCACAGATGATCTTCTCGCCTGATGCGGGTAAGAACTCCCAAACTGGCGATTTGGAATCTTTCGTGCTCCATCCCAAAACCCTTCCGTCAGCGCCTTGAGTCACGAAGAACCCGGAGTGGTCAAAGAATCCCACAGGCTCGCCGTCCTCGTTGATTCCAATGGTGCTTGGAGATGAACCATCATTGATGACCGCAACGGATCGAATCTGCCCAGGAGGAGGCTGGCGTTGGGTAATACTACCAGAGGTAATGTCCAGAGTAACAGAACTGCCATCATCGGCGTACACCGTAGCAGATCCAGACTGGGTCAAAATTGCCTTGACATTCCAAGAATCTGCCTCCGCAGCCTTGACACTCCAAGACACTTTTCCGTGGTTTCCACTATCAAGGGCGTAGACTCGGCCATTTTTCGTGGCGACAATGACAGGCTTTGAGACGCCGAAACCGTCAAGATTCGAAACTTCGTCCGCCAGTATACTAGTGAGTATACGTTTGGGTAGTTCCTTGAGCCAGTCAGGAAGGTGTTGAAGGTCTCTTAGATGACGTTCCACACGGTGCATGTACGCTCCGTAAAGACTCTCGTGGCCTTCGACCTCCAATTGGTGGGCCAGGTCCTTCTGGATGTCCACGTCGGCCCAACTAGCGGCCAATGCACCGGAAAGCGCTTCAGGCCTAGTCCATCCGACCGCGCCATTTTGGATCAATTGCCAATCGCCAGATTCCAATACCACAGCAGAGCGAACAGCCACGGAGTCACCTTTCATAGCGACCTCTGATACAGCTTGGACAGCTCGATCTAAAGGAGGGTGCTGAGACCATCTTCCGAGAATGCCGTGAGAGGCGGATGACACAACAGTAGTTTCGGAGTCTGTAATTCGAGTGAAGTAGACATTAGCATCCTTGGTACCGGTGGCGAAAACAGACCATCCCTGCAGATACGGAAGACTGTAGGCCTTTGACACGGTTGAAGACTGGAGGTCGACGTGATACACCTCAGCCCATGAGCTAGACGCTGTCTCGTACTGAACTAGGAAGTGCGGCAAGGCGTTGAGGGCCTTTGGCGCGTGAACGTGGATCAATTTGATATCCTGCCCGCTAGTGTTGTCGATATTCACCGTGGTGATTTGTTTGGTGCCGATAACGTTGATCTTCAGCGTCTTGTACGACTTGTCCGCCCAGGCTATAACAGGGAACGCGGTGTTGGCACCCACGAAGAGGACGGAGTCGGGACCGGAAACATCACTTTCGGAGTTGAGAACCTGCTGTTGGGTTTGTCGGCCGGTCAGCAGATCTAAGGAGGTCACTCGAATTTTGTAGCCCTTCAGCAATGCCGACTGTAGAGAAATGTAGAAGACGTCGGTCGAGGAGGAGGATACTTGGAGGGGAATGTCACCACTAATCGACAGGATCTATCAGCTTTGATTGTTCCGGTACGTAGGGAAGAATAAGAACAGACCTTTCATCATGGTGCTCCCATTTTATTTCTCCAGTTGATCCGTCCAGTCGTTTGATTGAACCTGCCTGACCCCCAGAAAGTGCAATTGCATCTCTGACTGACGGAGCGGCGCTGGTATCATCCAGCTCCAGGAGCTCAAGATCCACTATAGGCATGTTGGGTGACCAATTTTCCCATATCAATTTTCCATCTTGAGCGCTCCACGCAGAGACATAATCGCCTAGTGCACTGACTATCGCGTTTGTTCCGGCAGAGGTACGCAGTAGACCTTGACTGTTGCCAGGATGCCGGTGGGAACCTACGGCGGAACGAGTAAGGTTCTGCCTCCAGAGAAGAGAACCATCTTTCGGATTGACCGCGCCGAGAAGCGATTTATCGGATACCGTATAGAGGAGGGCGGCGTTGGAGGAGGAGGATGGTCGGTGGAAGAAGGTGGATTGGGATGAAGGAACACCTAGCAGCGCATGGTGGAAATCGACGTGGCCGACCTCGTCAGGAAAGATGGCGAGGGATGAGGGGACGCAAGAGGCGACCAGAAAAAGCGCCGCCTGTAGCCACATGATTATAAGCTCTGATCGGGAGCGGTCATTGAGGGGAGAAAGGTGTTGGTGAGTGAACGAAAAGCGAAGGTCTTGGTACAAGCTTAGTGGAAGTCACGGTATTTCCCCGACGGCTCCCTCCGAGCTTTAGTTAGCACCATCTTGGGATCACCTGCAGTTTACTATCCTTGTTTTATCATTGTTTAATCCGGCATCATTTTGCTAATTGTTATGTACATTCTAATCATCTGCCAGTATTTCACAGAGTTACTGCTGCCCAAAACATGCCTTGTTCGCACTCTCAACAGCTTGTTTCTCTCCTTCAGTCATGTCATTTGTGATCTCCCACGGCTGCTCACCCAATCCCATAGCACGCTGACCCTCAGCATTGACAGCGTTCCAGTCTAATGCACCCTTGAACCCAAGCTCGCCATGCCCACCAGCTCCAGGGAAGTCCCAGGGCGGGGAATAGGCGAGAGCTGCTTTCCGCTGTTTGATCAGGTAATCAACATTCATATCGCACATCGGAGTGGCAGGGATATAGAGAACACTCGAGTCACCCGTGCCCCGGTGCTCCTTATCCACCGAGTGCAATGAGTCGCAATGCCAGGCAACGAAGTCGCCAGGTTCCACCTCTGGAACAGACACCATAGTCGTCTCCAGTTCGAGATGTGGGTGGGTAACGGGATTATATTCCTGGCAAGCTCCTGGGACAGATCCCGGGAAGGTAGCATCCATTGTGGGCTGCGATGTTTGGGCGTCGAAGAACGGCCTGAGGATGGTATAGGCTGTGCTGTGCACCAGCATAGGACAAACATGCAGTGAGCCTTCGCCAGGTGCGGTCTTGGACATGGACAGCCATCCTTGGAAGAATCTCAGCATGGAGCAGGCTCCAGCGCCGTTATATAAATCCATATTCGCAGTGATGCGGTGCTTCACATCCCATGGATCGTGTTCTTCCCATTTGCCTTGGAGGATTTTCTTGTACACTTGGGAGTACTCAGGGTCCTCCCACCGCTCTAATGAGCCTCCATCAACATGAGGCCCTAGAGTGAATTTGGAATCTCCGGGCTGTCGAATACGCAGTCTGTCGGCGTATGAAAGGGGATTTCGTGTCGAGATGCGCGTATTGGGGTCTGATGAGTGCCATAGGCGTTGCAGGAAGCGCTGTGTTTCCAACATGTTCGCATGAGCGCGAGCCTCCGCCTGCGAAGGGGTCCAGTACAGCTCAAACACGGCCGGTGAGTCGGGAGGGAATGCCTTGACTCGCTCATAGTTGGCCGCTACGTAGTCCTCAATCCTCTCTTTGTATTCCCGTGCTTTCGCGCGAGGTAACACATTCCTCACCACCACGGATCCTCTGTGGCGGATCTCTGCCAGACTCTGCGGTGACACATTTCCCGAAACAACATCAGAATATTCCACAGAAGGAATGATCTAAATCCGTCAGCCCTAACCAATTGAACAGTAGATAAACACTCACATCGCTCCCTTTGGACTTAATCTTCTGCACTTCCTCCTCCAAGCTTGGAAGCAACCTCTCCCAACCCTTCTTCAACGCATCTTCATTCTCCCGGAACACCCTCTCCTTCAACTCCTGAAACCGAGCCGGCAGCGGCTCCGGCTTATAGTCCGGCCTCAAGCTAGGGAAAACACTCGAGATATCCCCCACAGCTTTAGTGAGTTGAGATGCCGAAGCAGAAGAGGATGTGGAAGCCGCTCGGGCAGTTGATCTGGTAAGAAGTTTTGATAATGACATTATTGTGCAATAATTCCCAAGTTTAACACAACCGTAATTAGTCTCGTCTGTCACTCCTGGACTTGCGACTTTGCGACTTTATACCTGTGGGAAATATGCGGAGTACATGTCGGAAAGACGAATTCGGAAATCGGTCCGACTGCCGTTTATAGAATGCCGCTGGATCGACGCCTCAGAATATCGAGTATGACGTTGCCAACCTCCTCAGAGTACATATGGTAAGGAATATTACTCCGGAGTATTGCTAGGCCAAGCATAACAAACTTTAGTTCAATTCCTTATGGAGCTTCTAGAATTGCAGTCCCTAGTCCCTACCCCAGGATTTTGACCTTATACTCCGGAGTAGTACAAATACCACCACAAGTGACCACAGTCATGCAGTGGCGACTACAAGTGGGGTGTAGGAGTTCCTATACAAGGGCAGATCTAGATCTTCAGACGAAGGGAAGATCTGTCTTGTGAGGTATCTGCGGAATACCGACGAATTCAAAGAATACGCGCTGGAGAAGACGCCGGTTGCGCCAGCACTCGCGGGCTTGGCAGAGGACTGGTGGCCTTCCATGCGTCGATGGGGGACAACCTGTTCTGGAACTTCCGTAATTGGGGGATTTGGATGGGCTGAAGCAGCATTTCCTAAGCGAACACTTACTCCCGACCATCTGCAAGTGCCAATAGTAGCCGCCTCTATCTCGCATACAGAGGCACAACCAACAATCTACGCACCCGCACATTTGCTGCGGCGAGTTCGAGAACTGCAGGTATCGAGCAAGTTGGGAGTAACAACTGGAATGACCGGGAAGTCATGTCCGGCCCAAGCGTTGCCTAGTGGAGAGACAGAGTCCGGGTCTGTTTTCTGGGTCGAAACGGAAATGATATAGACATGCTGATGATGGAATGGGACCCGAACACCAACAGCTCGTCAACTTCCGCCTATAGTAGCTTCAACTCCATGGGGGACCCTTCCCTCTATGTTTTTAATGACAAGCTGCGGGTATCATTCAGTGAAAACAGGTCATAAAAGGTTTACATGTTATCTACTGTAGTACTTATCTTTATGTAGCATGTAGCTTAGTTTTGTTCCAGAATGACATCTGATTTCTTAGTTCCACCTACATGCAAATATCATAAATCAATAACAGCAATAAAGTACATAAGTGTCAGCCCTACTGGAATATCGATACTCCGTAATACACCGCTACACTTCCCTAGTCCCGATACACCGACTTTCTGGATATTGAGAGCCAATATCTACTGGTACCAAGGCCTACAATCGTTCGA
>JAPDEK010000141.1:0-62591 GCA_027569065.1 Aspergillus cavernicola
CCCCCCCCCCCCCCCCCCCCCCCCCCCCCCCCCCCCCCCCCCCCCCCCCCCCCCCCCCCCCCCCCCCCCCCCCCCCCCCCCCCCCCCCCCCCCCCCCCCCCCCCCCCCCCCCCCCCCCCCCCCCCGTAAGACTTCCCCTTCTTTTTAAGTCTGGTAAGGCTGACTGGCTAGTTACAAGGAGTATTGTGGGGTTGAAGAAGGAGGAGAGTGATGTGTTGCTGGGGTTCTTGTTGAATCATATCAGTTGCTGGATTGTTTACCTTGTGTGCGAACTTACTTGTAGCAGACTTGTCGTGTTCCATTAGCAATGGGGATCACTGGGAAGGAAAAGGAGTAGTTCGCGAAAGGGACCCTGTTGGCTTGCCCGGGATCAGGCAATAGAGTTGAGGGAATCTGCTCGAAGAGATTTGTTGTGGTCGAGCTGCTATAGCCAGGGTAGGTTGCGATGTATCCCACAGGTCTGATATAGTAGTAGTAGTCTCTCATGAGATTGGTGCAGTTCTCCCAGACTTCAGGGTTCAGGAACAGACTGTAATGGTCAGCTGGTTTGCTCAAGTCCTCTCAAGCTCAAGGTAGACCTCGCGAGTCATCAAGGGTTATCTTGAATTCCATGGTAGCTGTTCCATAATCCTGGCCGGCTTCAACAAGATAGTACTCGCCGCAGCGCGAGTTTGTTTGGTCTGGGGTTGGAGTTGGGGACCCCCTGCTGTTTGTTCGAATGGCATAGTCACCCAATGGATTGCTCATGCAGAGCTCGGAGCCAGTGAGGTTTCAATTTCTGTGAGATTAGCAATCCAGTTACCTATAGTACATCTTACAGAGGAGACATACGAGCACAGGATGTTTATCTCTGTGTTCCAGGCCAGAAGCTGCGCGTAGCTGGCATTATTTGCTCTTCCAATGCTGGTACATGTATTGCCTGCCTTGACAGTGTACACAGCGCACTCAGCAGCGACTGTGAATAAGGCTGTCAAGGGACAACAACTTCATCGTGCGGTGAGCCATGCAAGAAACTAAGTCCAGGAAAGTGGCGGGATTTATGTTAGTAGGAAGACAGGAACAATGTCCCTTTGTTCAAGAACGAATAGATTCAACACATGGGATCCAACTCTCCAAGCAAGGGAACAATGGGCTAAAAACAGGATATCCCGAGCTTGCCACAGCATTAAGAGAGAACAGCAGGATTTAATCTCCAAGATTCTCCATGGCGAGCGTTCACAACTCGCACAATAGCCTCTGGACCTTGGTCTTGATTAGTTCCCCAGGGCTTGGGACTCAAGGTGCCGCAGTATACTAGCCCTAGTATTGAACAAGCTGCGAACTAGATATCAGGTACAGCCATGAGGGGTGATTGTATAGTAGTATTAATCTTAGTATTTTAAAATCAAAGACTACTGCAGGAGCGGTGCATACTGCAGCGAGATAATAGCTTCATTATGTTGGCACCGTGCTGGTTACAAGCGAGATTGATATTGGCAAGACAAAGGTTACGTTTGAGGGTATCTAGGAACATGCTACTCATGCATCAATATTGTAAGTTGATGTAATTGGCAGATATCTCCCTGGTGTTCTGTTCTCGGCCTCATATCTCTGTCTGTGCAGCTGGAGGTGAAAGAATCACTGTCCATGGGAAGTGCTGCAGCAGTCAAGTTCATTATCAGTCACAATAACTTGGAACAGGCTATTTCCTCTGCTGCTCTGCTCAAGGGGGTGCTATAAGAGTCATAGGTGTAATACTTTTGGTATCCCCATGTCCTTCCCTCTTCCTAAATTCTAGATAAATATGATTATTTTTAGCAATCTATTATGATATTTTCAAGGCAAAGGCTTTCATCATCCATTCCCTTTTTCTCTTTCTTTGTTCCTTGCCCTCCCTTGTTGCTGCTTTCAGAGGACATGGCTATAAACATGCCCTTAACCATCATCTCCACGACACAGATACAAAAGCTGCTACTCTCAACACTGTTTGTAAAGGTGTTGGACAGTCAAGGAAGAGACTATACCTGTACTCCTGACTTACCCTGTTCCAACAGGGCCTGCTGTGGTAATGGTAGTTAGTGCAGGTATGGCCCGACATACTGCAGTAATGGCTGCCAGTCAGAGTACAACATGATGGCAGAGTGTGGGGAGTTTGCTGCAACTCCCGGCGCAGGTTGTCTGCTGAATATCTGCTGCTCATAGTATAGCTTCTGTGGTACAACAGGCAAGTTCTGTGGTAAAGGGTGCCAGTCCTATTATAACCAGTCTAAGCTCTTACTGCAACCTGGCAATATCCAGAAACACGTTATCAGCTACTAGGAGGATTAGAGGTCGCAGCATGTCTATAGCTTAATGGACACTAGCAAGATCCCTATCAAGCTTCTTATATATCTAAATATTGCCTTTGGCTATATCAATCAGGAGTTCAAAATCATGAACATGGACAGCCTGCGTGTGGATATATACTAGCAGATTGGCAATCTCAAGGCATCCAACCCGAACCTCAAGATTATAATTGCCCTGGGTGGATAGATGTTCAGTAACCCCAGGCCATAGCAGAGTATCTTCCCAACTCTGGCTGCCAGTACAGTGAATCAAGCTACTTTTATCTGAAGCTTGTTAAGCTTTCTCTCCAAGTACAGCTATGACAGGGTGGAGTAATCAAGACAGATGCTGGTATTGTTGGTGTCTTTGCCGCATCAGGTCGAGGGCAAAGTCGAAGGAAAGGTGAACACCTGTGATGTTGGTTGCGTTTTGCGATGCTTTCTGGCACATACTGGTCCTTAGAGACTTTAGGGAGACTGCCCTGGCAAAAGTGTTTAGAGCGCAGTTGTGATCCAGCAGTCTGTCATGCTTGCGGAACTGGGTGACAGCATGGGAGACTCCAGCTAAGAGCAGAAACCCGAAGACTCCAGAGCCAGGGTCTGTCATGTCACCTCTGACAGTGGTGAGGCCATAAGTAGGCGCAGTTCCTTCTGGGCGGAGGTTCTCTTCCGGGAAGAGATACTTAAGATTAACCAGATTAAAGGGGCTGCCAGAGGAATCAATAAGGCTAGGATTGATAATAGCTTGAAGAGCTGTGAGAGAGCTGTTGTTAAGGTTAATAGCCCAGATCATGAGCCCTGAAAGACCTAATCTGTTTGTATAGTTAATCTTAGCAGCAAATATTGTTGCATTGCTGTACAAAAACCCAGCTGTTGTTGGCATAGACAAGGTACTTGATGGCAGCCTCTTTGTCCAAGTAAGCAGTTGCGCCAGTGTTTTCCAGCAGTTCTCGTTTTTTCCTGACGAGACCGGGGGCAAATCATGTACAGATTATAAGATAGTATAAGTCTTCCAAGGTTTCCCTGGCTAACATGGTGCACTGACTCTCAACTATTCAAAATAAATATTTACCAAGTAGCTGATAATAGGTGGGGTTTCTTGTACCGCTTCTTGATAAAGCACTAATATTAAGCAGAGACATACTGGGATGGAAAGAGCCAGCTAAAGTGCACTCTCATGCTACGCGCAAGTAGGAAGGCTACTCTGTTATCTAAGAAAGTATCAGTATGCGGGATGTCCACGAAGTACTATCTGAATAACCCCTGGTGCTATCCCGCTTTCCCAAAGAACCCGAACTGGCCTGGGCTGGCATTGAGGGCGGCAGATGGGATTCTATCTCTTGCTACTGGGGCAATTCTTCTGATAGCTGCGCCGGCTAGGCTGTGGTGGACCTTAGTCTGGACCCAGATGAACAATAGGTGAACAGCTCAGGCCGAGTATCAGAGTATACCTCTATCCAACTACAAATAGCACTCACTAACCAGTCTAACCGAGCGTGTGTTCAAGGGACAGCTCATCAGAGACCTCTTCACCCATTGGCTGGATAATAGGGAAATTCTCAACCAGATACCAGCACCCGCGCAGTTGGTGCAGAAGCTGGATTGCGGGTTCATCACAAATCGCAATCTTCCTCGCACGACTAAACAGCAAGAAAGGCAGTGTAAATTGCCCAGATATAGCAGAGGCAACATTACTTATCATCACAGATGTTTACTGGCTACCAGCCAACAGATCTTACCAAGGACGGAAAGATGTCCAAGGACGACAAGCTCCAGTCTCTCAAGGAGATGGGTACCTCACCTTTCCCTGCTGTCATCATGCTGCACTGACTAGAATAAACCTCAGGAATAATCTTTGAGTATATCAACACCCACTCTGTCTTCGACAAGTTCTGCGCGACCTACGAAGCAATCTACCCCCTCCTCGGCTGGTGGGATCAAGCGTATGCAGCAACCGCGCTTAATCCTCCTTCACTCCAGGATGAGTGGAAGGCGTATATCCGGATTGTGCTGGACTCTCTTGTCTTACAGTCTCGTGTGACATTTGAGGCGATGTTTTGGGCGGGCAGTGCGTGAGTTTCTTGTGTTTCTGGGATTTTATTCATGCTGATACTCTTTCGAGCCAAGCAATTGCTGTAAATGATTACCCTTATTCCAGTCATTGGATATTTAATTGGTTGTTCAATAAGGGTAAGATTAGGATGTCTTTGACATGTAACTATATGGATCCATCGAGGGTGTAATTATTTGGGATATTCTGAGTGATAGTAGAGTGCTTAAAAAGTACCAAGATATCCTCAGGAAAATTGGCAATTCAGTATTCCAGTATTGAAGAGTCCTGCATGGTAAAAGCAGTCTATAATATGTATGATATCCCACCAATTCTCCTTGATATACCCTATCCTCACAAGCTCACTATAATAAGCATGGTGGCTGCTCATACTCCGGATTAAAACTGTCCTTCGCAATCCCAATCCCCGGCAGAACACTGCTATTTGTCCTGTTGAATAGATTCAGTCCATTGCTGTATATAAAATCCATAACCTTTCGGTCAATCCAGTCCCCGTGCCCGGTGCACATGGGCAAAGTTTCCATACTGACTTTAACTTTGGGATGCATGGACAGATACTGGGGTTGTCAGGTCAATTTCTCGCGCATATTAGAGAAAAGAGCAGACCAGTAGCTACCATGGTGAAGGAAATGCAGGAAGCTCTCAGGTGGAGAGAACGCAGGGTATCCGGGCATGCGCTGAGGAAGGAAACAAGATCATCCTTATTAATTAGAAACCCTGAAAGCCTGAAACGCCGCAAGTTAGACCACGCATCCACAGGGAAGATTATGCGCAGAGACATGAACTGCACATGGGATCCACCGCTGGTGCCGCGCGCTGTGTTATCAGCTGCTGGGTCAGATTTGACATTTGTATGAAGGCTTATCTGTTGCAGATTCTTTGCTTCGCGGAGTGCAGCGTGGAGGCCGCTCTTGTAACACCGCCATTCTCTATCTTCCTGTCCGCCCACGAGGAGGGCGAGATCAAGACAGGTGAAGTTTGGTTGCCGGAGAAATGTCGCGAAGTTGTTGTATTCCGTGTTTGCTTCTCTGAAGACGCGACAGTTGAGTCCTGTCTCGAGGAAATTAATGTTGATGATGAACTCGGAGATGTGTTGTTCTGTATATTGTGCGAGAGCGCGCGTTACGATCCCAAACCCGCGGAATCTATGTTTCACGGCTTTGACTTCCCACGGGTTCGCTTCGGGTGGGGATGTCCCGGCCGGGTGAATTGGCCATCCACGCGGGATGAGGTAGTTAAATCCCCTAGGGAAGGCATGAATCATGGGTGCTTTGTATAGCGGGGCGAATATCCATGCATGTGCAGCGGGGGTGATGGTTACCCGCTCCAGAACGGGAAATCAGGGCAGGCCGTAGGCCAGAGCGTCCTTGTTGAAAACAATAATGTCCTCCTGCTGCTGGAATAGATTCTGCTAATACTGCCAGCAGGTACGGAGGGGTAGTTGTGTAGCGATTTGCTCCGCGCGAGCACAGAGAGCAGGTCTGTCCACATCCTGCCTTATAAGTGTGGTGACATATTCAATGTCCAGGTCGAGCTCTGAAGAGAGGGCTTTGATAAAGCAGGCATTATCCCAGATGATTTCTTTAATGTTGTGGCGGAATGTTTCGCTGTCTGCGATGTAGATATTAAGCAGATTTGCAGAGAGAAGGACTTGATTGAGTCGCAGGCGGGCTATGTTACAGGCTTTTTTGCAGGTTAGGCGCAGGGCTTTGATGCTGCTATTTGGGAGGTAGTCACAGATAAGAGTAATAATCTCAGTAGGAAGACAGAGAAGAGAACTCATCTTGCAAGAGGCTTGCTCGCTCAGATCGCGCACTCTCAGGGCGGCACTGCTCACCTACTAGAACAAGAAGGGTAATCGTCTTGACGTCTGTAGTTTTTTGCTCGGTAGGTAGTAGTACGACTCCAGTGTCCCGAGGTCAACTCAACGACTACCAATCAAACGGTTTCAAAAGTGACATCGCACATTCATTACAGAATACATATATACATAATGCATGCCGGACAGAAGCTAATTACCGATGCATCGACTCAACCTCCCGTCTGACGAACCATATTGGTAAAAATACTCGGATGAATCAGACGGTCAACAGATTGAATCACGAACGACGAGGGATATCCAAGGTCTCCTTAAGACCACTAAAATCAGACCAATATAGTTCATGCACACCCGCGCATGTTGACGGGGCAAAGAATAAGAAAAGAGCGGTTCAAACGATACACAGAAAGAAGAGCTTTCAGTAGCTATACACCTATAGAAGCAGCCTCTTGTCACAGCAGGTTGAGACCATACTCAAAAAGAAGGAACCGACTGAAGGATAGGAACTAGCTTAGATGACAGCAACAACACCCAGAGCGAGCGCCAACATGGCACCGGAAACACGGTTGGCCATACCAGCGTTATCACCATCGTTCACGTTGGGAACTGAGGAAGGAGTCTCGGTTGGAGTCTCACTAGCAGAGGTGGTGGACGAAGCTTCAGTAGAGCTGCTGTTGGCAGGGGTCGTGGTGGAGCTAGTAGTCGAAGTCGGGGTAGGAGTTTCTTCAGTAGAAGTAGTGGTGGTTGAAGTGGTGGTAGTGGCCAGGGTGGTAGGAGTCTCCGTGGTGCTGGTCTCCGTTTCTGTAGTGCTGGTCTCCGTAGTGCTGGTCTCCGTGTCCGTGGTCTGGGTCGAAGTGCTGGTGGTAGTAGTGGCAGTGGCCTGAGCACCCTCGATAGAGAAACGGGGCAGATAGTTGGCGCTTTCAGGGTCCGAGTCGCTCACAATCTCAACGGAGTAGTCACTCCGGTCAGTGATATCAGTAGGTACATCCCAGGTGTAGCTTCCCGAGTTGGAAATACCAGCTAAGTCAAGTCAGCACTCACTCCCACGTAGCACAAATATAGGACGAGGAAAAACTCACAGACGATGGTGCTACCGGTGGATGAGGTAAAGTCATCGCCCCACTGAAGCTTGAGGGACACAGTCCCTTCAGTGGTAGGATCCCAGCTCAGGGTGGTCGACTCGCCGGCAGTAAACTCATATCCACTGCCAGGGATGTTAAAGGGGTTCTCGCGCGCAGCGGCCAGTGTCGCAACGACACTGAGGAGGAAAAAGAGCACAGAGCGCATGGTGATTGACGGTATGGATGGTAGTATATAGTGTTTATACAAGAATCAGGAGTGTATAGAATGTCTCAGATCCGGCGGAGTCGAATGGACTGCGTTCGACGTTGTTCGTATTGTATACCAAGGTGCGGGTATTAAAATGTAGTGCGAATAAAGGATGGTCAAGGAGAGATTGAAACCAAGATCAAAAGAAAAGAGTGAAGTCAGTTAAAAAAGCAACCAAAAGGAAGGACAGACTCTGGTGAGCAGGATTGGCGATCAAGGGAAAGAAGGAACGGCAGCGACGAGGCGTTGAAAAGGGAAAAGGAGAGACTGAAAGAGACGAGGAAGAATGGTTTGGGGAGGCGAGTCGCTTGGACTTGTTTAAGTTAGCACTGCACAGAAGTCCAAACTAGCAGTCTTAGCACCAGGTACACACCTCCACATGCAACAGGTATCCAGTAAACTAGACTGTTTTCTGCAAGGCCCTCGTGCAGGGAGTAATAACGTTGAGGGACCGAAATGGAATTCTGGCGATACCATCGCAATCTCCGGCCAAATCACGGGCCTTATTCTGTCAGTCTTTCTCAAATTCTCCGTAATCCAGACGAGGGAGCTCGCAAGATTCGCAAGATCGCATCCGTCGGCATCCGTTTCCATGGAGGGGGACAGGATTTTAGCCTTCCCCAAGGAGATAGCCATGTTATCGCTATTCGCTAGATAGGTAATTTGGGCCGGGGTATTGAAAAGTGGCGAAGCATCAAAACGCAGATGATTGAAATTGGATATGCCTCAGTCACCCATGGACACTGGCATTTCAGTGCCATGGTTTTGGTGGCGGCTCTAACTAGAGAAGTCTCAACTCTCCGGCTGAAGGTTTTATATTTGGCCAAGGGCATTCCTCGGTTGGTATTCTTGTAAAAACTTTAAGAAAGGATGTGCTGTGTAAAACTATAATAATATAATATTCGGAGAGAAAGACGACGAAACCTGAGGTTCTCCGAGTCAAGAGGAAAGTTGAAGCCGAGGAGAGCAAAAGATCACGAGGAGAATGACTGTCCTGTAACCTCAATACAGCGAGTAATACCGCTGCTAAGAACTTGGCAGGGTCTAAAACCATAACGCTAATTTGGCCTAAACTAAATTACGATGGAGTCTCAAGTCGTCCTGATAAGCCGTCCCATGAACGAATAATGTGGTTTGACCTGGACTTTGGACTCTGTGATTATTAACAGAGCGACAGGAAGTTCAAGAGAATCCTTGGACTCGCGATCAATGTCTCACATCTACTCCAGTAAGCAACTTTAAACATGACTCCGACTCCGAGTGGTCGTGGAAAGATAGGAGTCATAGGACGCGTCGGGTGTTCTTCGGAGTAAATTAAGCAGGTGTGCTGAGGACGAGTGTAATTAAGCGAAGGCGTAGTTTGATAATATTATACATGCCCCGTTCCCTCCTGGAGTTCATCTTGAGGGCTCTTTGTGTTGTTCAACGCGCTCGAGTCGCTACCTGCCTGAGCCGCATCTTCATCAAGGAGCCCGTTTTCCCCTAGCCATATGATCGTCTCCATGTATTTCCTGTTCTCTTCTTCTTTCTGGCGATCGAAAAGCTAAAAACCCACATTAGCCACATGCGACACAAGCATCTCTTATCACATCTCTTATATCAACACTTACCGCTTGAAGGAGGCCCTTTCGTCCCTGCTTCTCCCCCTCTTTCTCCCCATCTTTCGCTTTAGGCCCACGTTCTGGCTTCTCGTGTAGAAACTTGCAGTGCTTCCCTCGCTGACAACGACCGTTGCGGGCGAACTGGTGACATACTCGCTTTTTATCATCACGAGGTGGCGGCGGGACTCGCTCGGGTCCAGCACGGCGCGAGGTTGCTTGTTCCGGCGCAGAATCGCCATCGCTTTCATCTGAATCCGATGACGACAGGTCAGAGCCACTTGACGATGTCCAGTCGCTGCTGTCGGACGTTTCTGACGCCAAGTCGCTAACAGCCAGGTCATCATGAACTGAGTTTCCAGGTCTTAGCTGAGACTGAGGTCCATTCTCAGCTCCGGGCAGAACGCCGTCAAAGTCAGATTCGGCAAGCATGCTCTGCGTACTTCCACCTTGGGCATCGAATTCGGAAACTTTATCCGCTTCTTGAGGAGTGGGTATTGGCTCGGGCTCTCCAAGCTTGCGAGCCCGCTCGGCATCAGCTTCCGCCTGTGCTATCCGTTTCTCTTCTTTTATTAGCTTTCGCCGTAGTTTCTCTGCTTTGAGTTTGGCTTTTGCGGCTGCATCGGCGGGATCTATAGAGCCACGAGGCTGCTCTTTCTGACCATGTTTTTCCTGCTCCTTCCTAGCCCGTGTCGTCGCTTGTTTACGCCCTTCCCTCTGTTTCTTTTGAGCTTCTTCACGTGCCTTCTTTGCGCTTTCCATGGCCTTTTTCTTCTCTTCAATCTTCGCTTGGGTGGGGAAACGCTTTTTGCGTTCTTCGACCCAAGCTGCGATTTCTGCAGAGCTCTGTAACGTAGATGTTCGTCCTCTATATGTAACTTGCAATGTGGCGCCAGCTCCTGCACCGCTTACAGCCAGCCTCGCTTCTTCGTCGACATCTTCTTCCTCGCTAGACTCATGCTCCTCGGTCTTTGGGGTTAAGCCCAGTTGATTGTGCTTCCTCTTCTTCTTTTTCGGCTTTCGCGACAAATCCGCCGGCGCTGGTGGTTTGGAAGGTAAAGGATTGCCGAAGCTTGGGACGGGAGGTGGCGCCGGAGTACGTGGAGCAACTGACGGAGGCTTCACAAATGCAGAAGAGTGGTCACGCTTGTTTGCATGCTTCCCCGTAGAGTTTTGATTGCTGTAGGCATTAAACTGACGCGGGCCTCGCTGGTTCGGGTGCTGCGCTCCAATAAACGATCCTGAATGTTCTCTGTTCTCGAAGCCCCAGCGCATGGGCGGACCCATCATCGTCGGCTGAACTGATGGTGTGATATGTTGGTGAGGCGGGGAACCCTGACCATAGGCGGGTGCTCGTTGCGTGCTAGGCATTGCATAAGAGGTATCATAGCCTGGTTGCTGTTGATAGGGCGTTCCATGGACCGTTGGTTGTGAGTAATGTTGTGGGGAGGTGAAGGAGCTTCCGTTCACAGGGTTCTGAAAGTTTCGCGACGGTGATGATGTGTAGTGCGGTGCCGAGTGGCCAGTCTGCTGGTTCGACTGAGGATGAGTTGGATACCCTAGATAGGTCATGGGCCCATATCCAGCGGTAGCTGCCGGATATGTAGCAGAGCGGTTGGCATCAGAGGACATAAAATTACCTCCTCTGCCTCCTCCCCTATTCCCATGCCCTCTTCCACGGCCCCTGAATTGCCCGCCACCGCCACCGCGACCACCGCGTTGGCCATGATGATTTTGACCATATTGCGTGAAAGCGGCGTTATGAGGGTACTGCTGCTGCGGCTGATGTTGTTGCGTAGGAGGGGGAGGGGGAGGGGGAGGAGGGAAGGAGAATCCCTGAGGGTTCATTGCGGGGCGATCTCAATCGACCTTCAAAGATAAAGAGCATGAACCCCATCCTCACTTCATTTTGACAAGCTGCGACAAAGCTTTGCGGCTTCAAAAGAGTCTCCTTCGATATGGAGCGTACCCGAAGCGGAACGTTTTCCCGCTCCGAGTCCGTAAAGGGCTTACTTGCTTCTCACGTGATACATTCTGACAGCCAGAAAAAATCAAAGAGATTCGCTGACTGCGATTGGCTAGAAGATGTGAATCTTCAATAGCCAACTTTCTTCAAATAATTCAACGAAGCATCATGGATGAATGAGTTTTGACTCGGTCGGTCTCGGAATATTTGCGGACGGGATTCCTGAACATGGGACTCATTTCTGATCGATTCTCCCTTTTCTCGTGACTGCCCTGGCATAGAAGATTTCCGACCTGCTCGCGCCTACCTCCTACCTCCACCATGTTTATTCTTGTGAGTTGCGCGAGTTCAAAGATCGCAAAGAATGAAGGCTTATAGAGACTGCACAGACTACCATCTCGGATCTTATCCAAATTTCCCCTGAGGATTTCTCTAAATATAGTTCTGTTGCCATCGAAGACAACATAAATGAAAAGTATGCCAACAAAGTGGGTGTACTCTCTGTATCTGTTTGAAAGGGCAAAGCTTACTGACTGTGCTATCAAGGTGATTCAAAAGATTGGGCTATGTATCGGCTTCTATGACTTACTCGAGTCATCGGACGGCTTGATCGGCCATGGGACCGGGCTTGTAAATGTGAACGGTGAGCTAGCCGTTTCATTAACGCTCAGCTCGAAGTCGTCAGTTGACTGATACGTATGACAGTCAAGTTCCGGCTTATTGTGTTCCGCCCATTCAAGGGAGAGATTGTGCTAGGCAAAATCTCCAGCGCCACTGAGCACGGTATCAAAAGTATGGACCGAAGATATCCTCCCTGAAACTATATGCTGATTTTTCTTCTCCGCAGTCGGTGTGGAATTCTTCAATGATATCCTTGTTCCTCCGGGTCTTCTTCTAGACGGTGCTAGATTGTGGGTATCCATCGCTATGGTCTACTCGACGATTACTGACATGCAGCAGCGATTACCAAGACCAGGTCTGGATCTGGGAGAACGAAGAAGGGACCTTCTATTTTGACGTCGGAGAAGTCGTTCGCTTCCGTGTCGAGATAGAAGAATGGCATGACCAGATTCCGAACGCTCCAGATCTTGGAGAGGGCGCCACGATTGATCGCAAGCCTCCGTACTCGATCATTGTACGTATATTCTTTACTGTGGCCTCAATCTGAAACCTTCTAACAGAGCTTAGGCATCGATGCAGATGGCTGGTCTGGGGCCGATATCGTGGTGGTAAAGAGGTTCTCTGATCACGACTTGTTGAAACGAAGCGACCAAAGGAGATGCATAGACTCTGCATCTCTGTTTAGACGACTGTATGATGACCTGCATACTAGATTAGTATGAATGATATCCCATTTAATGTCAATTACAGATAGACCACAGTCCAAATAGTCATGGAATGAGGCTTGAAATGACGCTGTGTGACGGTCGGTGAATATCAAGATATAACACCTCCAAAATCAACAACACATGCGTTATAATGCAACAACTTGAAGTTTAACAACCCAAGCTCCATAGATCTCGGTTATCAGCGGGATGAGACTAATCAATAATATAAAATCGGGTTCAAAAGTAGTGGAGTCGAGCCGTCAAGTTCATCTTAAATTAGAAACCCGCGTGGGACCAGGTAGAGCATCATGACTAGCATGGTGACAATGCAACGTAAAAGAAGCCAGGAGAAGCAATTTTCCTTGTGGTCGGGTATTCTATTATAAATGCTGAGAACAGCCCTTGCTGGAATGCCATTGTTTCACTGTGACGCATATTATCATTACAAATCAGCGGTCAGGGAATACCTTGCATATAAACAGTAGCTTGCTGTCTCAGCGAGGGAAAGCATTTCTTTGTTGTTGACAGTCCTCAACGAATCTTCATCCGATTATCAAGATAGATTAGGCACGCAGATAAGTTGTGTCATTCTCTTAGCATCTTTACTTTCTTTTCTTTTTCTCCTCCCAGTCCCGCGACGATGACGATGGCGGGACATTCGGACCCCTCCAACGGCCAGAACACCGCAACACAGCGTCACTTTGCGACTCTAGCTGTCCATGCTGGGTCACCTCACGATCCCACCACCGGAGCTGTTATTGCACCGGTCAGTTCGCTTCTCAGAAGGTTACATCATGAGCTTATTGTACAGTCGCTGACTATACAACAGATATCCCTCTCTACAACGTTCGCCCAGAACAGCGTCGGCAACCCGGTAGGGCTCTACGAATATACTCGAAGTTCGAACCCGAATCGGTAAGTGCTATCACTTGCATTGTCTCAAGGTTTTTCGGATCCCCGAGATACTAACGTTAGGCAGAGACAACTTCGAAGAGGCCGTTGCTGCCCTTGAGCATGCGAAATATGCCCTAGCCTTCTCCTCCGGTTCAGCCACCACGGCAACCATTCTCCACTCTTTAGCTCCTGGTTCGCATGTCGTCTCTGTCTCCGATGTATATGGAGGGACACATAGATACTTCACCAAGGTCGCCTCCGCACACGGGGTCGATGTGACTTTCTCTACGTGCATAGAGTTGGACATGGACAAGCTGATTCGACCTGGCGAAACCAAATTGGTATGGATCGAGACGCCGTCAAACCCTACACTGGCACTGGTGGACATTGAGAAGGTTGCCGCGGCTGCGCATCGTCATGGAGTCCTAGTGGTGGTTGATAATACCTTCATGAGCCCATATGTTCAGAATCCATTGGATCATGGTGCTGATGTGGTGATCCACTCCGTGACGAAATACATCAATGGTCATTCTGTAAGTTCCATCTCGTCTATATTTAGCCTATTCCCATTCGCGCAAGACTAAGATTGTCATAGGATGTCTTGATGGGCGTGGCTGCCTTCAACTCGGATGAACTGAAAGAGCGCTTTACCTTCCTTCAAAACGCTATCGGAGCCGTCCCATCACCTTTCGATTGCTGGCTCGCCCACCGTGGTCTCAAAACCCTCCATCTACGTGCCCGAGAAGCTACCACAAACGCCACCGCCGTCGCGCAGGCCCTTGAATCGTCCCCTGATGTAATATCCGTGAACTACCCCGGCCTCGACTCTCACCCGAACCGCGACATTGCCGTCAAGCAACACCGCCATGGAATGGGCGGCGGTATGTTCAGTTTCCGTATCCGGGGAGGCCAAAAGGCTGCCCATCTTTTCTGCCAGTATACCAAGATCTTCACCCTGGCAGAAAGCTTGGGAGGTGTCGAGAGTCTCTGCGAAGTCCCATCAAGCATGACTCATGCGGGAATTCCGAAGGAAGAGCGCGAAGGTGCTGGTGTTTATGATGACCTGGTCCGCATGAGCTGCGGTATTGAAGATGCCGACGACCTCAAGGCCGATACGCTCCAGGCTCTTGAGAGGGCTGTGGCGGCGAGCCATGGCACGAATAATGGAAGCGCGTAAAAGATTTGGGATATAATTAAACCAAACTAGTAGAGCAATAGAGCTTTAGGTTGTCCATAGATTAATTCACGACATGACTCCCTTGGAGAGCATTTTTGCACCACAACAAAACTACGCAGAAAAACTCCCAGGATCTTCCTTTATCCCCGGATCAATCACAGGTATGTTTGAAAATTCAGTGTGCTAGAAAAAATATATTCAAATCCAGCTTTGACCTCACCTCTAGTTATAATTCCATGATTAGTCAGCAATATATATGCTGCAAAGATTTACCCTCCAAGCCCTGAGGAGGTCTAAACAAAATCACTACAGAATTTGACTTTTCCCGTACTGTCGCTGCAGCACTCAAGCATCTTTCCATTGAAGTCATCCCAATCCAAAATACCAAGCCCACTCCGCAAATCAGCTACTACCGTTCATCAACAATTGGCCATTGCGGGGCTAACGGGGAATCTACGATAACTATATACTTATCTCGATTTTTTTTTTTATCTACAGAGATCAATTGGATCAATATCGAGCTGCGAGTGGCTATAGACATGACGTCTACATTCAGTTTCGGCTTCGCGGGGGACGACATTGACATTGACGACATTGACGTTGACGATGTCCATGAGAAAGATACGTCCGCTGCTCAAGAAGGGAGTCGGGAGTCCGGGCTTCCTGAGCTTGTGGCGGCTAGAAAGCATGGGATGGATGAATGGGTGAGTTTTTCTTCTTTTTTTCCCCCTGAAGCAAAGCCATGGTTGATATAGTTTGTTTTGTGTCTATCATCCTATCAAACTTCAAAAGATACCTAAATTCCAGAATAGGTCAATCACTAACTCCAGCCCAGCTCCCAACCCTCCCATCCCAGATCTCATACAACAAGTGCATCATACGCCCATCTCAAGGCGCAAGCACGGAGAGCAAGAGCAATTTTCCACTCACCATAGCTCGCAGGGAGGTATTTGATATCCGTGCTCAGCTGATGGCCGAGGATGGTGCCGAGGAAGAGAACGGGGAGCTCATTGCCGGGTTAGAAAAGGGTGATATCACGCCAAATTTTTATGAAGGCGGGTTTAAGACGTGGGAGTGTTCTGTTGATTTAGCGGGGTTGCTTGTTGCTGAGGGGGTGGAGATAGGGGGGCATGTTGTTGAGGTTTGTCTTTTCTCTTTTTCTTCTTTTTCTCCTTCCTTTAGTCCTTGATGGGTTTGTGTGGGCTAACTAGCATGTACAGCTTGGAGCGGGAACTGCTATTCCCTCGCTGGCATTGTTCGCTCAGATGCTGGCTCGGACGGGGACGGAGGCCCAGTCTACATCTCCCCCTACATCTACGTCGACATCAACAAAAGAGATGAAAAGAACACACTTCACATTCGCGGATTACAACTCCGCTGTTCTCCGTCTAGTCACCTTACCTAACCTACTCCTAACATGGAACCATGTCACTACCCGCCGCCATCCCACTCCGGCATTTGGTGTTCAACACGAAGATAAAACAGACGAGCATCATCATCATCAACAACAACAAGAAGAAGAAGGAGAGGAAGAAGAATTCCTAGACATCACACCTGGCCTCCTCAACTCCTTCCAAAGAGACCTCGCACAGCGAGGCATAACCATAGATTTCATCTCCGGCGCCTGGTCTCCCTCGTTCGTGGACTTGGTGTTTTCGTCATCTATCGAAGTGGCGAGTCTCGAGACATTAGTCCTTGCAAGTGAGACGATATACTCCCCTGCTTCGCTGGTTGCGTTCTCGGAGACGTTGTTGGCGTTGCTTTGTCGATCGTCTGTGGGGAGTAGGGCCTTGCTAGCGGCGAAGAAGGTTTATTTTGGGGTAGGGGGTGGTGTGGATGAGTTCTTGGCCGTTTTGCGGAGAGTCAGTGATAGTGAGTTGCGGGTGGAGGAGAGGATGGATGTTAAGTCTGAAGGGGTGGGGAGGATAGTTTTAGAGATTGGCGCTGGTATATAGAATTGGCGAATGATATGAATGAGTAACTCGCTTTCGAAGACTTTATATATGTAGATTATTTGAATGGTATATGAAGTGCTTAACGGTCGAATACTATTAGCAAGTATAGAGCATCAGAAATAATAATTAAAAAACCCTGAATGAAGGAACCTTGGACTCTGTTTATATGTACACGCCCCCGACTTTCAACTTTCAAGTCTATCACCCACGTTTTGCAGAAGGTCAGTTACAAACCCATATCTAGTCATATATAGAAACAACCTTGCCATCCTTCACGCGAGCAACACGGGCGTCTTCAACTTTCTGGTTCTCACGCTGGTAGTGGCCAATAACCTCGCTCAAATCGGCATTGTTGCCAGGAATAACGTTGTACGGGAGTCCTTTATGGAAGCTAGCTCTGTACGCGTAGACAAGAACCAAATAGTCAGCTCAATGGCACTTTCTTTTTCCTATAAGGAGTGACAAGACAGCTTGATCGACGTACTCTTGCTGTTTCAAGGGAATACTATGGCTCGGGTTCTGGCTGAGGAATAGATGACGGTGCTGAGCGGCCTTCTCGACGGCGGCAGTATGAATCGCGTTTCTCTCCTCAAGCATCTTCTCCGAGGGAGTCCACTTTTCGATGGTGCGGGTGATCCACGATCGCGAGCCGGAGTCCTTGGCTGAGTCGATGAATTTGTAGAGGACGAAACAGGAAGCGAAGGTGCCGACGGCGACGTAGAAACTACGCTGTTCATTTCAAAGCAAGGCAATTGTTAGTCATATTGTAGCTGATTCTAATTCGTATGGAGGTCCCCTAGATGTCGTTGTCTGGAATTGGGGGGCATCCCGAAGGAAGGACATACGCCGAAGCTTTCTTTCACGGGTGCCGGATGGTGAGCTGCATGTGAGTCAAATCGTCGTGGCTGCTGATTCCGCAGCAGATGCCGCGCGGAAGCTACCGATCGCCGGGCAAGAATCATGGTGTGGAGGATGACAATTGGCAGCACCGAATATTCTGATGCCGTCACTCAATATCCAAGTGCGGGTTGAGGTCCAAGAGCGGCGCGGACCGGTCAATGCGAGTGTCACGTGAGACATCTATATTGGGCTAGCGTGTGACCTGGTCTTGGCGCTGGGCGACCAACAGTCAACTCAGCTTCGCTCCATAACTTCCACTTTCAGCATCACCGTCTTTCTTCATCGCCCAAATTGTACTTTCGTGGGTGATCAGATCCCTATAATGGCCTTGCGATGTCATCTCCAAGTGATGCTCTGAACCTGATGACCAAAATTCGCCCCAACATGTGGATAGTTGGCTGCTTCGTTGGCGCTCCTTAATGATAGCGCTTCAATGAGCGCCAGACTCGTTCTGGTGCTCATGCATGGCCAACCCGACCATCTGCCTCACTATGGCTGTTCTCTCCATAGCTGTTAATGAGCATGGTATCAATTGGGTTGCTTTTGCTGCCAATCCATGCACGCGTGGTCGTCTCTGGACAAATGGAACACCATGTCACCGCTTCTACACAACTTAGCGTTACTGACTACTCCACAGACCAGCCTCTCTCCGAGTCTCGCGGTGTTTGAGAATGGCTTTTGCTCTGACTTGTCTTTTCTTTTTCCCAGGAATTCCTTTCTGCCCCTCGAGCACCCAGTCATTGATGCCCAATTTCTTGAGCCATGCGCAATCATTGGCCCATGTTGCTGCACTGTGCAGCGAAGCCCTCAACCCACTAGCTTCGACGTTTCACCCCCAATTCCATGCTCTTGCCTTTCCTGCCCGGTTTTAACTTTTGACTCATCGGATGGGTAGCAGTTCACTCTCACGGTTCGGTCCGCTCTGAATCCCTGTCTAGCCCCCCCAAGGCGAGACCAAGTCGCTTGTCGCGTGCAGCGTTCTCGTCGGGGCTTCGCTTGACATAGGTTATGAGTGACCTTTTGTCCCCCTTTCTTCTTTTCCTAATTAATTCCACACTCCTGAAATCAATTATTTCAGAAACATATCCTCTCAGGTTTGCGCTGGCTATTTGAGAGTGCATTGCTCACCTGCTGCTGCTACCCGATCTTTTGTCTTCGTGGACCCTAACCATTTGCGCATACGCGCAGCTTTCGTGCTCTGCGTTAATCTTTTTTTCCTGCCTCCTTTTTTTTTTCACCTACTTATCACATCGTTGTTCATGCCCCTACATGGGCCCCCTTTAGCTTGATTTCTGTACGTATATCAATTCGGAATACATCTTCTGACTCTGAATGCGCTCTGCACTCCTCTCGTACCTTGTTGAAGCAACATTGGTCCACTCGAATATCAACTGACAGACCCCGATAACCAGCTTATTGGAAACACGTCTTGCTGCTATCTGAGTGAACTTGGGCACGCATCACCATGGCGAAGCCAGGCAAGAAAAGCAAAAGCAAGGCCGACAGCGGCAAGCAAAAGAATAAGAAGGGCAAGAGTCAGGAAGGCTCAGAGATTCCGACACCTCAACCTGAGCTCTCCTCTCGACCGACCGACGAGCAACAACTCGCAGAGGCAACACCACTCCCCGCCGACTCTGTGTCCGACTTGACAGTAGTCCCTACGTCAGAACTCGAGCTGCAGCCCGTACCGGAAGTTGCGCCAGAACCTGCACTAGAGCCTACGCCAGAGCCTGCGCCGGACCTTCCAACAGAGCTCGTCCCAGAACTTGAGCCTGCGCCGGAAAAACAGCCAGGGTCAGAACAACCAAAACCTGTTGAGGGAACTCCAACGCCCTTTGACTTCGAGATACCAACTCAATCACCGTTCGAAGACGATGGGTTCACTCAAATAATCAAACCCGGTACTCCATCAAGTCAACAACCAGGCATGAATGATGCCCATGTTCAAGAGCCTAGCCAAGAGGAACTAGGCGCATGGGAACAGCTTGATACTGCCGAAGTGAAAAACGAGTACGACGACGCTCGGACTCAACAGAACAATTCTGTGGAGTCATCCCAAAAAACACCAGTTACTGCACCGCAGTCACCTACTTTCACACTTCGCCCAGAGACTGTCACTGAGGCTACTGGGCCCTGGCCCGCCTGGGAAGAAACCGACCAGCCCAAGGCATCGGCGACGCAAGAGAAATCCATTATCCCGGAGAGTCACGCTGACATTCCTGCCGCCTTCACTAATCCGTTTGCTGAACCGACTCCCGCCGAACCAGTTTCTGCGCCAGTTTCTGAAGCCGCCCCTGTCCCAGAAGTCGATACTGTTCTTGAAGTCGCTGTTGCTGCCCCTCTTCCTGAGTTTGGACCTGAACCAGAGCTTGATCCTGTGCCGGAGCCTCAGCCTATAACAGAACTCGAGCCTGCGGAGGAACCTGCGACGGAACCTGAGCGTGTGGCAGAACCCGAGCCAACCATGGCACCTGAACCCGTAATGGAGCCTGAACATGCGATTGAACCCGCACAGGAGGTTACTCCGCCTGCTTCGAAGCCTCAGTCTCCTGCACCAGAGACTGCTTCGCCGTCATACAAGTCCGCTTCGCCTATGCAACGAGCAATTTCGCCTGCTACAATCAGCGTCGCTGATACCATTGATGGGCCACATGGCTTCTCGTCTATCCCTCCGCCTGCTGCTCCTACACCACCAGCAGCATCACCTCGTACTATCCACGCTTCACCAGTAAAGGATGCTGTTTATCCAGTCCCAAGAGCGGCTCCCCCGACGCCACCTAGTGCGTCTCCGCTGTACTACCCGTCGTACCCCCCCACAGATCAAGGCTATTCCCCTCGGCAGAAGTCGATGTCACCAATGCACAGACATGCATCTCCTGTGCGGAAGCCCTCCTCACCACTTCCAAAAGTCAGCAGTCCCCTGGCGAATACCTATACATCCCCGGTGATGTCTCCCCATAACGGGTCGCTGCCACCAATGCCTCCATCTGTCCCTCCTTCGGTTTCCCATAGTTACGCCACTGCCTACCAGTCCCCTGTCATGAGCTCTGGGGGATACTTCCCTCCTCATTATGGATATTATCAGCCAACTTCTCACCCCCACCCTATGCACCGAGGCTCCATGCCACCCAACGGCGGTGGGCCGTTCCAAGGCATGAGAGATCAAATCTACAGCAACGAACATCCGCACCCCGGAAGAGGAGGGCCCATTGCGCCCCCCACCGATCAGGAGGATGCGCGAGAGCTTCTAGAAAGGATTCAAGAAGCGATTCCGGACATCAACCGTCTGCTTGGAACGTTCAAGCATACGAAGACCAAACTTCAATCCCGTGAGGCGGAGTTCAAGCAGATGGAGAGCCAGCATAAGCAAGCACTGATGCACAAGGAATTCTTCATCGAAGCGCTGCAGAACCAATTACGGAAGACGGCAAACGAGAGTGCCGAGGAAGCCAGCAAGCTGAAGAACATGATCAATGAGCTTCGGATGGAGCTGGGCAACATGGAGGAAAAGCGGAAGGATCTCGAGGAAAAGCTTACCGACTCTGAAGCGTCAATCGACAAGCTGGAGCAGGGGAAATCCGAACTCGAGGACCAGATCAAGAAATTGAACCATGATTTCGGGGAGGAGCGTGTGGCTCACGGCCAGGAGTTGGAAAAGCAGCGAGCAGAAAAAGTGACGGAGAAGGAGGAAGCTCTTAAGACGCAGAAGCTAGACTTGACTGAATTTTTCGAGGAGATCAAAGCTGAAGACGAGAAGGCGGCAGCGGAAGCTCTGGCGGCCCGCGAAGCTGAATTGCAGGAGCAGCAAGAAGTGATGAAGGCAGAGTACGAAGAACAGAAACAGCAGATGCAAGAGTCGCATAACACCTTACAAGCGGAGTTCAATTCGAAGCTGGAGGAGCTCGCATCCACGAAGGATGATCTCGAGCAGAAGCACAAGGAACTGGAAGACACCCGACAGGCGCATGCTGAGCAGGTCGAGTCCCTCGAGAACAGTCACCAGCAGAAGGTGACTGAGATGGAGACTCAACTTTCCGAGAAATCCGAGGAGCTTGCCAACAGCGATAGGGAGAACAAGCGGCTGGAGGAGGACGTCCTCTCCAAAGAGAAGCAACTCGAGCATTCAGTGGAACACATGCGTCTCACCATCACCAACCTAGACAAAGACTGCGACAGGCTGAAGAAGACCCTCCACAGTCTCGGAGAAGCCACTGACCTCAAGAACACAAAAGGCGATACATTCTTGTAAGTGGCCTAGATTGAGATCCATTCGGTCTCAGTCTCACCATTCATTTGCATTTCTGATATAATCATCTACTATCTTTTCTTTTCTTGTGTATGACGATCAACATTCACTCACTATGATTTCTTTTGTTTTTTTGTTTTTTTTGCTATAGAATGTTTACGAAGATCATGACATGTCGATAACGTTATAAATGTACCTTTTCTGATAAGAATGCGAATCTAGTCTGGACTGCTTCGATCAACTCCAACGTCTTATTGTGACCCTTTCTAAGGAGCACTTCTCGTACCTTCCAATTGATCCTCCCCAGGAGGTCCTCTCCAAACTTCCACCAGAGCTACCGTCGTTCCTTGACAACACCCCAGCGTCTCGCGAACTGCGGTCAGCGTACGTACAACACGTCGTCTCCAAGACTCTAACTTACCGCATCTTCCACCCGTTTCTCTTTACCCTAGGACGCAGGTACGACAAGGCGGATATCCTCTTCCAAATGCTCTCAATGGACATCCGCCGCAAGTCCGTCCGGCGCGAGGCATTCTGGAGACAGCAAACTCTTAAAGCAGCCTATACGACCTCGGACGCGAAAGACTCAATCAACGTGGTGGCCGCCGTGATCGTCGACGAGATCAGCAACCACCTCAAACACTTTGCTGATCCGCGACGCATGGATTCTCTTCTGACGGGCATCCGGAAGATCGTGAAACTCGCTGCTGAGACCTGGAGACACGCGCGTGTCGAGCGCGAACTCATAATCGCCTCTCTCGAATCTGGCAGTCTCTCGAACGAAGACTGGGAAGAATACGGAGCCTCGGGACAAGGTTCGAGCACCAAGACCGATCCTACACGCCACGTTATCCTACGCCCCTTCCCTCGGATTATCCGTGAAGGAGCCCACGAGGACTTTGTTGGGGATGAGGAGAAGGCGCATTCTTGCACGTATTCCCGGGGTGCGGTGTTATATTCTGACTCGCCGATCGTCCTTGCGCGCCTACAGGAGCTGGCAAAAAAGTCTACAGATGCATTGGCGGGAGAAGACTCGCCTAGGGCTCGGAGGTATTCTAGGGCGTCGAATTATTCTGAGCCTCCTTCGCCTTTACATAGTGAGACCACGTACGTCGCACATGATGCATTCATTGATGGTGCAACTGGGGTTAACTTCGGGACTGCTTGATCGCTCGATACATTCCAGAGGTTGTCTGGGTACTCGTCGATTTCTTGACATGCCACTCTTTGAAATTTTTTTTTTCTTATCAAGTCTAGTGTCTACATGGAGTTCATACTCCTTCCCTCGTTTGTTTCCTTTGTTGATTATTCCCTTCTCAAACTGACTTTCTGACCTGTATTTCGATATGACTTTGTCTTCTCTTCTCTTCTCGGATCCATGTCTTATGCTATGTTATGTTAAATCTGTTCTATTCTTTGATTCTGCACTGCGCTTTAGCGATTTACAGCATCACGGGTATCAGAGGGCATAGGTATCATTTTTGGAGTTGAACCTGTCATTGTGCTTTTTGTTGTTGACCATGTATCTACTACCTAATATGCGGCGTTGGGGTTATTTATGATCTATGGAATGCTGTCAGGATCTTGGAACGGGCCCGGATCGAACCTTCAAGTTCTGGTGCCTGGTGCCTGGCGAAGGTTACTATCTACCCTACTCCGGAGGAAGAGTCGAACTTGGTGTTCTAGAATCAAATTCTCTCAATCATTCCTGTAGAAGTAGCAGTATAAGGACGCTTACGGAGGAGGTTAAATCTTGGCAATGGTTGTGCGACGTGTGATGTGTGTGCGATGGTGTCATGATATCCAGGTGGCTGTGGCTGTGTAATAGTATGGCTGGTGTAATCGGCGTATGCACAAGCTGACATAATTGAATTGTTCCCAGCCTCTGTATACTCATAATGGTGGTCAGATATGCTTTGAATCTGCCTTGTTGTTGGCAAGTTGAGACACGAGTGTGGCTTGTGCACTGTGGTAGTATGGGGAGGGATGGTGGCTTTGCTGTGGCTGGACAATTAGAACCAACACCAGGATCTGAGGATACCTATGGATTATCTGGCTGAGGCATACTCTAGTCTAGAACAGTTGGAATAAGCGTATGACGGGAGATCTGTTTGCTTGGAGGCAAGAATGGATTTCTCCGAGTTGAGGTATTCAAGAGTGTGGAGTTTGTGGATGACTGGCCGCCCATCCATGGAAATTGCCCCAAATTCCAATGGTTGTTGGTTAGAACTTAACTCTGGAATCTGGAGTTGTTCTCAGCCTCCTGTTTGGCGCCGATGTTGTTTAGTCCAAGGGCCAAGGCAGCTTTCATTCTCCTTTCTTTTTCCTCCCCCACCTCTTCTGATCTGTTCCCTCGCTCTTCTCGTCTTCAGCCCTGTTGCTCTCTCTTTTCTCCCTCAGAGCCTCCTCCCACCTGCCATTCTTATTCAGCCTTGGGTTCATCTCTCTTTGGCTTCTTATCATTCCGCCTTGTCTATCACACTACCTGTCTCTCCGACTCTCTCTCTTTCCTGCCTTGCTTACTCTTTTCTTCTTCTCCCCTCCGCCCCTCTACGTCATATTGTTTATTGCGGCATCTATCGAACATTCGAAAACCCTCCAACCACAGCTGGATGACCTAGACCTGCGCCGTTAATCGGGCAACTGTGGTCCTCATACATAACCCCCGATCTGTTACCCCATCCCATCTGATTGTCGCTATATCCGACCGCACTTTCGGTGTTCTAGACATGTTACTCTTCACCCTTCCCATTAAGTCTTAGTGACAGGTACATGATCAGAGACACGAAAGCCTGCTCCAGAATCCAAAAGCAGACTTCCGCCCCCACGTTCGTTACCGAGCCCCGTGCAAAAGATGTCGGCGGTTTCACCCCAGTTCGTCCAGAGCGATCCGAAGACCGACAGGAACCTCGAACCCGAACTCTCGAATCTATACCTTTCAGCCGCTGTCGACCCTGAAGAAGCCGCCTTCCATTCCTCTGGGATTCGACTGACGCCTGTCGATGACCAGGGTAGCACATGGAATGGCTCTACTTCTCCGCTAGAACACGGCGCCAACAATGCTGCGACCCCAGATGATAATGAGGGCCATGGTACCTCGTACTCTGAATTCCTCAGCCCCGACGACGATTGGACGAGTGATATTAGCGGTCATACATCGCCTGCCGACTTCATGATGCCTAGCATGTGGCCGGCGAATGCTACCTCCGGTCAAAATATATCCACGCCCGCGCCCAATCAATATGGCTCGGTGTCAAGCCATCCCTCGTCCCCCCAACCGACTATGGATCCTTCTCAGCTGCTCACACCGAACCTAACCAACAACCCAAGCCCGTCCTCCGACACGAATAGTCTTGGAAGCCATGCGGTTTATCGATCCGCCCATCATCCCCCAATACCACGTCTGATAACAACGGCTATAGGCGACACTCTGGCGCCTCGTCTAGCCCCTGAATCTGCTATGGCGATAAGCCCAATTGTCAAGGTGGAGAGCTACTCACGGGGTGATTCGCCGGTTAGAGATAGTTTCCCCACAAACCGACGCCCAAGCCAGTCCTCCGTGCATCTTTCCCCGGGAGGCATTTCCAATGCATCGGAGGAAGATGTCACCTTGGAGACAGGAAGCCACTTAGTCTCAAGGGCCCACAACGGGGCATGGATCCCGAATGGGGTAACTGGCCATTCCGGTATTGCGCCTGATGCCCGAAAGGATTTGTATGGCCCTAGTCCAAATGAGATGGAATCCCAGCGACAGCTCCACGAGAGGAACGCCGATATATTCACATGGTCTGAGGCCGTCAGCGTGGCGCACAGCGAAGCGGGTGATGAATATCCGCCTTCCCGAGGCCGTACCGATCATCATGGTACCAGGCGCAGAGCGAAGAGTACTGGAGACCCTTCTCTTCACCAACAAGATTATTTCAATCTCCAGTTTCTCAACAAACGACCTGATGTGCCCGGACCAGGCCTTGTGCTCTATGAGAAGAGCGAGATTAGCGATGACGGCACTGAATCATCAGCCCCTGCCAGCGTGAATGAGGAAAGATGGACCCAGGAAGCATCGGAAATCACCCCGCCCGAACCTCAAATTTCAGGGACGGGCGAACCACTACCTCATCAGTTCTTGGGAACTCCCCCATGGCGTGACATCAAGCAACACGATGTGCCTCCCATCACAACACAAAACCAGCCTATCAGTTCCAACCAGGCTATGGCTGAATTCCAGAACCGTGCTAGAGAGATTGACGCTCAATCCCGCGTCGCGACTTGGGGCACACGGGACATCGATGCCAACAGTATTAAATCTTTCCAGATGATGAACCTCAATGGAAAGCCGAAGAAACACGAAAGACGGAGCAGCCTTCTCAAATATCTACCCAAGCAGGGTAGCATTTTGAAACGTCAACGCCAAAGGACTGACCTCTCCACCATTGAACCTGCATCGGAAGACGGTAGTCAAGATGCGGAGAGTAAAACCGCTGCTCCCCAAAGGAAAGACAGCTTCCCGCATCGAAAACTGAGCCTCGCTCTATCCCCCAAGACCTCTAATTATAGCACTGGTGGTGCAGTTATGGCTATGACGAGGCAGATTGCTGCTGTCGGTGGCAAGGATTCCCTGAGTGTTGTATCCCCAGGCTCGACGATAACCAAACCTTGGAACTCTCTCAAGGCGCGTGGCAGGAGCAGGAGTGAAGTGCCTAGAGCACCAGGTCTGTTTGAGCTAATGACAAGTCATGGTGGGCCCCCGGTCCCCAACATCAACTACTCTCCTCAGCCGGAAGACGAAGGGGCGCAGCGGACAGGCCCGGAGCAAGATGCTGCCGATGATGAAGACGATGAAGACAGCGATGAAAAGGGGCTCGTCATGGAATTCCCAATTCCACCGAATCTACCGGTGCCCACCCTAGAAGGTTTCCAGACACAGATTCTCCAGCTCAATCCGCGCCTTGCGCCGGCTCTGGTCGAACGCTTCGCGCATGAGCAGGTTCGCCGATACAGGAGGCTGATCGATATCAAACAAACACATGGACGCGATGTCAGCCAACGGAAATGCAAAGCCGGTAAATTCTGCTTCGCCCTGGATGGGCAGGCCAGACTTTTGCCACCACGAGCGTCTGCTCAAGACGGAGATACGCACACTCAGTTCCAGATCCCCGGACGCGGAGAAACGGAGGAAAGCCCGGAGGCTCTCGGGGAGAACACGATTGCCACAGCACAATTTCCGCCAGGCGTGCCCTATCCACCCTCGCAGGTCAAGATATTGCCGGCTGAGTTTGAATGTACAGTCTGTTTCCACGTTAAAAAGTTCCAGAAGCCGTCGGATTGGACCAAGCATATCTATGAAGATGTGCAACCTTTCACCTGCACTTTCCCAGATTGCACCGATCCTAAATCCTTCAAACGAAAAGCCGATTGGGTCCGGCACGAGAGCGAGCGGCACCGACAACTCGAATGGTGGGAGTGCTCGTTCGCCGATTGCCGCCACAAGTGTTATCGGAAAGATAATTTCGTGCAGCATCTCGTCCGAGAGCATAAGTTGCCGGAACCGAAAATCAAGAAGTCGAAGAAAAGGGGATCGGCAGGAAGGGGCCAGAACGAGCCCATCACTCCTGAGATGCAGCAAGAGATCAACCGCGAGCAAGAGGTCAACCGACTGTGGGAACTCGTGGACAGTTGCCGGTATGACACGACGAAAAGCCCCAGAGAGGAACCGTGTCGATTCTGTGGCAATGTCTGTACCAACTGGAAAAAGCTTACTGTGCATCTGGCCAAGCACATGGAGCAAATGGCGATCCCGATTCTAGGTCTCGTGGAGGAAAGAGATTTCCTGCCTGACGGTGGCCGTTCGACTGGAAACATGGATGCTTCTTCCGGGCAGATGTCGATCACCCAGGAAGCCAGCAAGTTCGCTCCAAGCTTAAACGGAGTGGCTGACGGACTCGGCCCATCGATGAATTTCGTACCAGACGCCCAGTACCCGAGCAGCCATGCGGGGGGATCAGAATCCCTGACGATCCCGTTCGATACAAATGCTACGTACCTCCCTGCCAGCTCTATGCCCATGGAGGTCCCAGCATCCAACCAGTTGAATAATTTTGAGGGCGTCTCGCCGTATGCGACCGGAGGCCTGTCTGGCCCTGGCCCTACTGAGCTGGCCGGGGAGCAGACACGGCCCACGAACGTGCATCAGAACTCGGTCACCTACCCTCCGCCGTTCAACGCCGGGCCGCGACTGAGGATCTCCAATCAGGAGCTGAGGGTGCTGCCGGAGTATAACAACTTCTCCATGTCCCCCACGGAGATGCAGTACGATCCACACAGCGCCGTGTACGTGTCCGGCGGCGCGGAGAACCACTACTCTTACCACGGACCAATGGCGTCAGGCATGCCATATAATCCAGGGGGCTACCGAGGCCAAGGCCAATGAATTGACATCTCAAACGACCGAGTTTTCGCAGCGATTTGTTTGTGATACCCTAGCGGCAGATTTGACAGATCGTGGGGTGGATTTCGATTTGGCTTTGATTTTGCTTTTTTGGGGGGAGGGGAAGATTGGCGTCTCTGACTCTTTTTATGCTTTTGTTAAGTTTATATGACCATGACCATCCGATCGGGATTCTTTTCTAGTCATTGTTGTGCGACCAGATCAGCGTCTATATAACCATATACCCATTGATAGTCATCATTCCTGACTGGATTGGCATGCACGACATGATTACCCCTTTTCATGTATGGATGAATGTGATGTGACAGTTGAGCATGTAGAGTTGATGGAATTATTCTGCACGTACTCCCGAGTACCTATATTAGCACTAAGTAGTAGTTTGCACTGTGCAAGGACGTCGAGAGGGGGAAACAGGGAAAGGATGCATCATGTTTACTTTTGGATGGACGAGTCCTGTGGACTAAATTGGGCGATCGACGTCTGAAGACGGCTCTATCCTAGTATCAAGGCTGTAGTATAGAAGACAACTACTCGGAAGACTCATAACAGGCACAGCCACTACTTAAACTGAGCGAATGAGGATTTTTCATGGCCCGCGGATGCCTCACTTTGAATCTGCAGTCCAGTCACACTAACAACAAGGTCGACTGAATTCGGCCTCTTCTCGTCCGATTCTCTCTTCATCGGAGTATCAGCTTGACTCCTGCCATCGACACGTTATCGCGTGGGGTCCCAACAATGTGAAATCTCTTTTCTCTAAACTATTAGTAGGTTGCTTTTTCTTCCTCCTCCGTATTCACTTTGCTTTTTCCCTCCCAGTCCTGCGTCCACCATTATTCAGTCCTTTCTTCATTCCTTTTTCCAGACACAACTATTATTCGCAGGCTAAGCCCAACTGAAGGTAGTCAAGTGAAAATTTGAGGCCGATCGCCTGTCACCGCCGCACTTCATTTCAAGGTGCCGTAAGATCTGACCCTCAGCTTCAATCTAACGGTCCTATATGATTCCCCTCCGCCCGACTCTTACCGACTTTCTGTCTGCAATTCCCCTTTGGTCGCTCTCTTTGCTTGCTTCCTGCCGATAACACAGGCGACTGCATGAGATCCCTGCGATACACGATACTTGTTTAGATCTGGTGGTTGCACTGACTGCCACCATGAGTGTAGGTACCCGCCGACTCTCTCTCTTTCCCACCCCCCGGGATTGCCCCATCGTCCCAGGAAATGGCATCAAACAATCAAAGACAAAGAAATCTCTTCATCAAACAGAAAATGAAAATAAAATATGTATGGACATACTAATCCTTTCTAGGGGCCCAATTTCACCTGGGACAATACCAACGATGTCCTTCAAGGGATCTCCTCGACGCCATCGCAGGCCGAACTCTCACCCAACGGCCTCCCCTCCTCCGACCTGACGCTAGGCGATCCAGCTTCATTTCTAGGCCATCAATTCGGTACCGACTCGGGAGTCCTGCCTCACAATAATGCCTCCTTTCTCAATCAGTGGTCGCCCCACAAGCAGTCAACCTCGCCCACCCCTCAACAGATGGACTATTTCCACTACCCCTCAGCGCGGTTCATGAGCAACCAGGACTCCTGGAGTCCGCTCCAGGTAACCGGCATCCCGACCAATGTGGCCTTCGCCTCGCGGCCCATGGGGAAAGCACATCTAATAAGCGGATTCGACCGTCGGTGCTCTACCGGCCAGTATAGCACGCCGTCCGAGAATGGAAGCCAGTACAACGGCCTGCATTCGGAGGATTCCGGATATAGCACCCGTAGTTGGACGACTCGCTCCATCGCTGCCTCGTATGCTGTAGACTCCGCCTGCAGTCCGTACCTTGGGCCTCATGAGTACGAGCGGGACGAGAAAGTGCCACCGTTGGACATCAGTTCGACCCATCACAGCGAAGCTATGGATATTGCAGAGGAGCCAGAGTCACCGTCTTTACTGTGCCATGATACGATCAAGTGTGAATATCCAAAGTGTCCGTGGACTGGCAAGTGTCCGTCTGATAAAAGGTAATCTTCCTAGATCATGTTCGCAAACTTGCGTGATGGAATGTCTGGGCTAACTGCCGCAGGAAACATGAAGCTAGGCATAAGAAACTGTTCAAGTGCGACGAACCAAATTGTACCCGGAAAGAAGGATTCGGTACTATCAACGACCTGGCGCGACATAAGAAATGCGTCCACAAGAAGGAGCCCGAGCGCGGGCCGAAGGTGCTGTACATGTGCTTTGGACATAATTGTCCACGGAGTAACAAGAAGTGGCCTCGTTTGGACAATTTCCGCCAGCACCTCGCTCGTATGCACAATAACGAGGATCTTGATGAGTTGTTGAGGAGGTAAGATTACACGTGCTGAAAGGGCTATCAAAATACTAACTCCGCCAGGTCGCATGAATGGTACGAAACCTGCGTAAAGCCCCATGACATAGCGTCAGCCTTTGGCGACAACATCTCCGAAGCAGCAACACCTTGCCAATCGCAGCACTTTCCCGAGCCGGAAATCTTAACGCACGACCCCGACCAGGAGCTTCGAGACTCGATCGCCCCGATCCATACGGCCTTCCAATCCTCCAACATGTTGACACTCGATTCGATCAAACGACTTGATGAAGAGCATGAGATGCACGAGGTTGACCACATCCCAACGCAGACCGTTGAGCTGTCCGCGCTTAAGGTGCTCGATCTTGAGCCCGCTCTGGAGCAGAAAGTGTGCAACCCTTCGCAGCTTATCAACAACAAAAACGACAAAATGGACGATATGGTAGGCGAAGCAGCGGTGAGCGTAATCAATGCCATGACGAAGATGATCAACAACCACCAACGAAGGCGGAGCCACCTAGGAGAAGACGACATAGCCGAGCCAGAAGGCGAGCTCTCAGATCGAAACCGGGAGATCCTACAGAAGATCCTGATCACGGCCTCGGGACTCCTCTCGGGGAACTCAGGGCCCATCAATAGCATTTCCCAGGAGAGTGCCGTCGCCGGCTCAGACAAGACGGGCTGGATCCAATGTGAGTTTTGCCCGAAACGAACGCGTCTACGCTGCGAGATGAAGTAAGTCGTTATCAGACAATAATCGACTAAATATCTAATTTCGTCCTAGAAAGCATAAGAAGCGACATGAACGGCCGTACGGATGCACCTTTTACAAATGCGACAAAACCTTCGGTAGCAAAGCAGACTGGAAGCGCCACGAACAATCGCAACATTTCGGTATCCAGAGCTGGCAATGTACAGTACCCGAAACCACGCAGGAGGGCACCCTATGCGCACGTATGTTCAACAGCCAAGAATCGTACACCCAGCACTTAAAAAAGCACCACCAAGTCACCAACGACGAAATCGAGACCTCGATCTGCAAAAATCGTCTCGGCTGGAACGGCGAACCCCAGTTCTGGTGCGGGTTCTGTCGCGATATCATCCACCTCCGAGGCGACGGCCATGCCGCTTGGAACCAGCGTTTCAACCATATCGATATCGAGCACTTCAAGAAGGGGGAGCGCATCGACGACTGGCTTTTACCGTCAGGTCATGTGACTAAGGGCCGTGAGCGCAAAGATGCGCAGGCTATGGAGCTCGAGCATGATGATGATGATGACGATGATGATGATGATGATGGCGAAAGCGAACCCATCATAGACAACAGTGATGCTGAGTCTGCGTGTAGCAGCCACTCGGAGCATGAGCTCACGCACGAGGACGTGATGGCTGTCGAACAAGACTTGCCTGATGAACTGTTCACACAATCCACGTCTCAATCCGAGCAGACGAACCATCGGAAGCGGAAACTCCGCACTGTTTATTCGATGCTAAGCTTGTCTCAAGGCATCGAGCCTGGATCAGCGACGGTAGAGAAGAAGTCGCGAATACAGACCCCGGCCTCGGGACAAAATCACCCTCCGCAAAATCGATGGAAGGTATACCTTGCTGATGGGAATTCAGAAACGGCCCAACTCTAACACCCTTCTTCACATATCCCGCCACCTTCGGCTAAAATTCAGCTTCCGTAAATAGTCCATTTAGCACATCCAGCATTTAAAATATAGAACGAAACAAGCAATGAGTCATGAATACACGAGTGCAAAATCAAAGGCCTAATTTAAAATCCACAGGGCATATCTGTTCAATGGTAGATACACCAGTCCATCCATACTCTACACTACACCCAACCGCCCCCCCAAAAAATACCAAACAAGATCAATCAAGATAGTAAAATTCAAGACTTCTCACCCTCCTCCTTCTTAACCCCCGTCAACTCCCTCACCTCTTTCTCCAGTGCAGCAACCTGTTCTAAACTCCAATATTAGCCTTCCTCAACCTTTGGTTTTTGTTTTTCTTTTCAACAAAAAAAGAAGGGAAGAAATAGGAGAATAAACATACGATTCCTCCCCGCCTTCGTCTCCTCCATCTCCAACTTCAGCCAAGTCCAGTAGATAACCTGGTACGTGAAGACAGCGCCTAGGAAGACTTTTGCGAAGGGGCTGGCGAAGAGGTTGTATCGGGACATCTGTAATGATATTAGGATTGTTTTCAATGGGGAGAGAGAGATATATATATATGCCCATGTCTCTCTGTGTGTGTATGTATAGAGACGAAGAGGAAACTAGGTAGCCTGATAGATGAATGGAACTTACTCCTTGTTTGTAGGCGCTTGGTTGTTGCTTGGATGATGGTTGCGGTTGCGGTTGCGGTTGTGTGTTTAGGTGGATCGGGGTTGTTGATAGATTTCTCCGGGTGAGTTGGGGGATTGATTTAAAGGGGTGGGATGGGATGCGGGGTGGCATTTTGATATTGAGCTTTTCTTCTTCTCTTCTAACGATGTTGTTGAATGGAATAATATGTAGCTATGTAGACTACACAGATCTAAGCTAAGCACGCTGCAAGTGGTGACAGCTCGGGAGGTGACTAATCAATCACATGATATCAAGCAGAGCGGCGGCTGAGAGTCAAATCAAAAGATGGGGTTTAGGCGAAGGGCGGGGAAGTCAAAAGGCGATAAGCTTCGATGCAGGAACCTAGAGGAAGGGCAAAAATTAGAAACTGCAGTTGTGTTCTTTATCCCTTCACTACTATCTTGTTGTTTTCTTGCACCCGGGGAATTAAGCGACACTGGGGGGGATGTTCGTGTTTATATTTGCGGGAATTTGGTCAAGATGGGGATTGGGAGTTTATTTAGACTTTCTACGAGGGTTGGATGGGATGGAGGTGTGGTTTTTGATGTGGTGGTTTTGCGCTGATCGTCTGGCTGGAGCTTTTGGATTGTTTTTCCAGGAGGTTGAAGTGGGGACTTTGGCGGTCTTGATGGCGTGACAGCCTGGGCAGTCAGGCACCAGTTGTGTTTTGCCGCCGGAGCTAGGCCCGAAGAGGGTCTAATTGTGGCTGGACGACTGTGGCTCAGCCCGGAGGACAAGACTCGCAGCGAGCGAGAGATTGTGTGAGAGAGGGAAGTGAGTTGAATCCCAGGCTTATCACTTGCTTGATTCTTTCGTCGAGACTCTTTCTGCCTTGAAGTCTGTGGACATGCTGTCGAGTCTTTGCTGTCGCCGACGTCTTTGTTGAATAGGTTGGTTTCTTTCCTTCTTTTCACTGGGGGTCTGATTTTCCTTCAGTTACTCTTGCGCTGACCCCGACCTGTTTTGGCTCCCAGCTTTGTCTACCTAGTACTCTGCCTACGACGCGTTTTCTTACCGGTTTTTCTCGATCACTTTCGATTATCTCTCGGATTATCTCTCGGTTTGATTCTTGTTGGCGTGGGAATTAGATTCGTTCGACGTCGCTCTTTGATTGCCGCCCCTGCGCATTGGATCGTACTAGTATACAATCGACGCCTGTGTTGATACCCTCGATTCGATTTGCTATCTTTATAATTGCAATCTGACGCTTGATGAGATTGCGTGTTTGGGATTCATGACGGGTTTGTCATTGTCGAAGTACTGCGCGTGAGGGATAACTCAGAGATCGGCATTGGTAAGTCGTGAACTGAGCTTGCACTTTTCATTCTGTTGTTACTTAGGCTCTTCCCACATGTTTGCCTTTTGACTTGCCTTTACTGGACATGAAAGTCTGACCGTTCGAAACATTCACTTACCTATGTCAGTTGCCTAAACACATCATGGCTCGCGGGAAACGCCCAATCGAGGAGATCGCCAATAAGTCAGACTCGGCCGACTCGGACTACAGCGACCACCCCATTCGTAATAGTCGACCCTCAAAATCAAAGTCCAAGAACAAGAACAAGAACCGACCCTCGAAGAAAAAGCCCCGCCACGATTCTGAAGACGATATCTTAGATGAGGACGAGGACATCAGCGACGATGTTTCCTCCCCGGCTTCTGAAGAAGAAGAGGACCTCAACGCCCCGAGAACCGCCCGAGGTGTAGTCGCACGAAGAGCAGCCGCAAACAGACCGGTCTACAACGAAGGCGATTCAAGTAGTCTCGAAAATGATGAAGAAGCAGATGAGATGCCTTCCCCGACCAAGAAGCAGAAGAGTACAGTGGTGAAGCTGAGAGTGGGCAAGCACGCGTTTTCCAACAATCTCACCGGCCCTCGACGGATGACTCGACGGACTCGTGACCCCTCAGAAGACATCTACGCGTTAACGAATTCTGGACGCCACATAGAGACGATCACTAGAGGGACTCGCAGCCCGGAGGTAGAGCGGGGCCGCCGTTCATCCCGTGGTTCGAAGCGCATCCCTGAGGCTGACGAGACTGATACGAAAATGGAGGACTTGGAGGTTGTCGATGAAACGTTGCCTGAGATCAAGGCTTCGCAGTTGGAAATTTCAGAAAGTGAAGCTCCGAACTCCTTTCAGGAAGGCGGGACACAGGGTGCAGGTGCCGACGAAGATGGTTTCGTGCCAGAGTCCGAGAATGGAGAGACCAAGGATGATGACGACGATGACGACGATGACGACGATGAAGGTCCTATTACAAGGCGAAGAAGTAGGCCGAACCGCAGTCAAAATACGGAAGAAGACATTACACAGCCAGAGGAAGAGGACTCCCATCTCCGTCGTTCTAGTCGCAAGAAACCCAAGTCCTCGCAACGGCAAAATGAAGAGGGGAGTGATTTCGAGCCGGAAGATGGGGAATCCAACGACGAGGATGAGATGTCGCAGACTGGAAAATCCCAAGCTTCCCCGCGCAAACCCAACCAAGCTGTTGATGAAGACTATGAAAGCTCAAACGGCCGACGCGCAGGTCTTCGTAAACGCGTCTCTCGATCCCGTGGGCAATCCGAAACTGCTGACATCGCTGAAGAGCTGGCTGAGGAGCTTCATGATCTCAGGGGAGGTCGTCCGCGTCGGCGAGTTCGCGAAGAAATTGTCTATGAGAAGCCCCGACGCAGCCGAAAAGACGTCGATTACCGTATTATCCGTCCTGACTTGGTCTTGCCGATAGAAGAGGCTGAGAATGAAGTCAACGAGTCCCCTTCGCGCCGTGGCCGCGGTGGAGGCGGCGGCACATGGCAGCGCACCTTGTTCCCAACCCATGGGCCTTTTGGAGGTGGCGGACCGTCTGCTATTCTGGGATTCCCAGGAGCACCTGCTGCGACTGGGGGCGTTGATAGCGACAGTAGCGACGACGAGGGCATAAACCATCCAAAGGGGTCAATATCAGGGCCTGCTGGCGGTCCTTTATCTCTCCCTGGCGTCCTTCAAACACACAGCGCCGACGCAGCACAAGGCCACTCTGGCACACCAGCAAACCTTGGTCGCGTCAAGGATAAGCAAGCCCTGGCCGATGCGGATCCGCTGGGCGTCGATATGAGCGTCGACTTCAATAGTGTAGGAGGCTTGCAGGGGCACATTGACCAGCTGAAGGAGATGGTATCCCTACCCCTCTTGTACCCAGAGATCTTTCAACGGTTCCATATCGTACCCCCCCGTGGCGTTCTCTTTCATGGACCTCCTGGAACGGGTAAGACGCTGCTGGCTAGAGCTCTAGCGAACAGTGTCAGCTCCGAGGGCCGTAAAGTAACGTTCTACATGAGGAAAGGAGCCGATGCACTCAGTAAATGGGTGGGAGAAGCTGAACGACAACTTCGTCTTCTTTTTGAGGAAGCTCGCAAAACGCAGCCTAGCATTATCTTCTTCGACGAGATTGATGGTGAGCCTTTATTACTCGGGGAATAGGGAATTGTCGCTAACGGTTATTCTAGGATTGGCCCCTGTTCGGTCAAGCAAGCAGGAGCAGATCCATGCGTCGATCGTTTCCACTTTGCTGGCGCTAATGGATGGCATGGACGGCCGTGGTCAAGTGATTGTCATTGGTGCTACGAATCGTCCAGACTCTATAGATCCTGCTCTTCGTCGTCCTGGTCGCTTCGACCGGGAGTTCTACTTCCCCCTTCCCAACAATGACGGCCGCCGTGCTATTCTGGATATCCACACTAAAGGCTGGGATCCACCGCTGCCAGGTGCTATTAAGGACGAGCTTGCAGAGATCACAAAGGGTTACGGAGGTGCGGATCTGCGAGCGCTCTGCACGGAAGCCGCGCTGAATGCGGTGCAGAGAAGGTACCCTCAGATTTACAAGTCCGATAAGAAGCTCCTTATCGATCCCAAGACGATTGAGGTCAGGCCTAAAGATTTCATGTTGGCCGTTAAGAAGATAGTGCCTTCGTCGGAGAGGTCTACGACGTCCGGTGCTTCACAGCTACCTAAGCCTATTGAGCCTTTGCTTCGTCAACCCCTGGTTGAGCTTAAGAGCATCCTGTCAGAAATCCTTCCCCAGCGTAAGAGCCTTACCGCGTTGGAAGAGGCACAGTTCGAAGAGCCAGAGGGTTCGTCTAGAGGCTTCCAGCGCGAACAAATGCAGCAGGAATTCGAACGATCGCGGGTCTTCAGACCTCGACTACTACTACGCGGATCTCTGGGAATGGGCCAGCAGTACCTGGCAGGCGCCCTGTTGCACCATTTTGAAGGTCTCCACGTTCAGTCATTCGATCTCCCGACACTATTAAGCGATTCAACCCGGTCACCGGAAGCGGCCGTTATCCAGCTTTTCGCCGAAGTCAAACGACACAAGCCGAGTGTGATTTACATTCCTAGTCTCCAGAGCTGGTTCGAAACTGTTGGGCAGGCCGTGTTATCGACGTTCCTAGGGCTTTTACGGTCGGTGCCCGCTACTGATCCCGTTCTGCTGCTTGGTGTCATGGAAGCTAGTAGTGAAGACATGGATGCGGGGCTAGTGAGGAACCTGTTTGGCTACTCAAAGAGAAACATCTTCGAGCTTCCGGCGCCAAATCATGAGGCGCGACGTGAGTATTTTGCCAAGGTCACTGAATTTATCAGGGCCTCACCGACTCACTTGCCTGACCCGGATAATCGGAAGAAGAGGCAGCTTGAGGAGTTAGAAGTCGCGCCCCCACCGTCACCGAAGGATAAGACTGCTCAATCAAAAGAACAGCTCAAGGCTCAGAAGAAAAAAGATTATCAAACACTCAACCTTTTGAAGATCCGGATCCAGCCTATCATGGATCAAATTAAGAAGTATAAGCGATTCAGGACGGGCGTGATTGACGAGTCACAGATACGGTACCTCTGGGAAGAGGAGGACCCGAATGTTGTCACGAGCGATCTGCCAATTGAACAGCGGACGACGTTCCGGCCGTTTGAGAAGGCTTATGATAAGCATGGTGTTCCGGGTCTTCGGGAGGCGGTGTCCAACAAGTTTTTCTACAATATGGAGATTGTGACGATCGAGAAGCGCCTTTCTAATGGATATTACAAGCGACCGAAGGACTTTTTGGCCGATATCAAGCGGCTAGCAAAGGATGCACGGCAGCTGAATGACCAGGAACGTTTACTCCGGGCCAACGAACTACTCTCTAATGTTGAGGTGGATGTCGCTACCATTGAGGCGGCGGAGCCGGCGCTGGTGACTGAGTGTGAGAACGTTTATCTTCGAGAGCTAGAGCGGGAAAAGATTGCGCTGGAGAAGGCGAAGAAGGCTCAAGAAGCGGAAGAAAGTTACAGGGCCAATCTTGTTCCTCACGGGAATACAGAGTCGGATCCCTCTAGTGGCCCTGTGGTTCTCGGTGCATCGTTCCCGGACAGTGGTCCCCAGGTTCCTGGGCGGCCGGTGACGCCACCACCACGGTCGACGGTGAGCATCATGACGAATGGCTACCACGGAGGTGGTGGCTCGGATTTGAACGAACTGAACCAGAGCAACGGATCGCATGAGTCCCACCCTGACGGCGATGGGGATACCTACATGACCAACTCTGATCATTCCGCCGGAAAGGATACGCAGACGAGCTCGTTCGGGCCTTCTGCACAACCCAAACCGGCGTATTCCATGACGGCGCCCTCTCAGCAGGTGAGGCGGGAGTCGGGTCTTTCCAGCTTCTCGCAGAAAGGGCCGATGACGCCTATGGCTCCTGGATCGCAACCCGGAGATTACACGAATGAAGCGTCCACCACGCAGACGACGTCAGACAAGAAGTCGTCCGAGCAGTCTTCGGTTCCACAGCCCTACACTCAGAGCCCTATCGTGATTCACGGGGCGAGGCACGACTACCCGGATCTTACCAGTTATCCCGACCGTGTGTCACAGGAGGAACACCTCCCAGATACCCAGCAAGGCGATAGCAGCCAGCTGTCTCCTCGACCGCGCGACTATTTACCTGTGTACGCCGACGTAGCTGGTGCCAGTCAATCCCAGCCGAAATCTCAACCCCCGGTACCTCTCTTCGATGCCTCTTCCAGACAACCCACCGGCCTGCAGTCTCTACTCAATGACGAGGACGAATCGCCGACACTAATAATTGATGTCGATTATGTACGAGATTTACACAAGGAGATGACCCAGCGCACGAGCGGCTGCTCTGTCGAGCAACTAGAACAGATCAACACCGCGCTGATGGACTATCTCTGGCACTCGCGTGGCGAATGGAACCGTAGCAAGGTGGCAGCTGGGATTCAGCACACGTTCAACGATGTCCTCGAGGATATGCAGGCCGTACAGGAGATTGGACCTATTAGCCAGAAGACGAAGGAGCAGCTGGGTTCGCTTTATCATATGTAGAACCTTGTTCTTCACTCAATACCCACACCTAACCTACCTTAACTATTCCCTCCCTATCTCACTTTTTTTCACCTTTCCTTCCCACTCCTTGGTTTTGAAATTTGGCAGCAGCGGACATGGTTTTGTCATGAGATCAATGGCGGATTCACCTTCAGTTTCAGTTTTCTTGCACTACTACCTATTATTATCGATCATGGTTACTTCTCTCTATACCTTTTTCTTTTTTTTTTTGCACTCTTCAAGGGTTGTTTTTGGTGTCGCATGAGCTTGAGAGCTTTTTATTCTCGAATCTCGCATGGCATCTGTGTATCTCGAAACGATTGAATAGAATTCAGCATTGAATAGGATTTAATGATGTTTTGTAGTTGTGTACTATCGTAGTAGGGCGGTGACATGTGGCGCGGCCAAGACACCAGCCTGGCCTTTGTTCATCTTCCTCCCCAGACCACTTTCTCTACAGTAGACTACAGTCTGCACTTCGTGACTTCTTCAATTTCTGTTGAATCTGTCCTCCTCGACAAATGACCCTCTGATTATGACTAACTAACCTAACCCAATAATATCCGCATACACCACCTCGACCTCTCCAATTCCACACAACCATACAACCACACAACCACACATACACACGACCACACATACACACATACACCAAGATGGTAGACTGGATCACCCTCGCCGTCCCATTCGCCTACCTAAGCATCCTAATCGGCTCCCTTGCAACATTCTCCTCCCTCTACCGCAAGCGCAAAGCCTGTACGTCTCCCAAACTTCCCCATATGACCTCCCACATAAACTAACCAACACCCAACAAAAAAATAGTAAAAGCAACATCCCTAGAACCATGGTTCCCGCCACACCTTCAACGAGACATTTACTTCTCCCTCATGCACCTCGACCCGCCGCCAACACCAACATCAAAGGGTGATAAAAAGCCCCCCGCGGTCCCCGAATCCGTGCTCAAGGCCGCTCTTCTCCGGCGCGCGGGGGAAGACATTAGACGTATCATGGCCTTGCGGAGCCAGAAACAGGCTCTTTCGATGCTTTTGCAGCGTGGGAGTGTTGGGGATGACCTGTGGCAGAGGTTTTTGCGCGCGGAGAAGGAGATGGAGGAGGAGGTTCGGGATGTCGTTGCTGAGGTATTTCTTCCTTTTCTTCTTATTTTTTTTTATTTAAAATATATCTTACCTTGAGGGGTGCGAGCAATTGCTAATGGGTGTTGTTGTCAAAACAGGCAAACGCCTACGTCCCAAACTGGGGCCAAACAATCTTCCAATCCGCCAACGAAATGATCAACAACGCAGTCGTGCGCGAACGGATAGAGAAACACCAGAAGAAACTTGACGAGGAGAAGGCTTGGTGGGAGAAGAAGAAGGCCAGCATCCAGGAAGGGTTTATGAAGGAGTTAGATGCTGAGACTGGTTCTTCTACTACTACTACCACTACTACCACCACCACTACAACTACAACTACTGCTCCGGTGGCGTCAACAGCTGCGGCAGTCGTTTCAGAGAGTGCTGCTAGTATTAAGAAGGTTGAAGCTTCGGCGCCGCCTGCTTCGACTGTTACGGAGAGTGATGATGATGCGGTGCTTGTGGAGGCGGATGATCAGGCTGCGGCTGCGGCTGCGGCGGCGCAAAAGAGTCCAGCGGCGGGTGGGAGTTCAAGTTCAAAGAAGAAGAAGAAGGGGAAGAAATGAGTGGCATTTGTGTTGCTTTAGGATGGGGTTTAGATGGGAGTGTACATCTTCTTTTTTTTTAACGTTTATTTTAGGTAGTTTACCCTTCGTTCTATGTTTTATGATATGGGTTATACCAATTTTTGAGAGGTTTCTTATTCTATGTTTTTTATCTTCCTTTTGGGGGTTGAGTTTGAGGTCACTTGTTATTTATGCCAAAGTGGTTAGGTATCCAATCCAGAGAGGAATGTTACATCTAATTAAAAGTGCAGGTAGGTAAATAGTATAATACAATGCAACCGCCAAACGGCAACCCCAAACTCCCGTCTATATATACAAATCCAACAGACCGCTTTTCAACCCAATACAAAAAGAAGGGAGGGGAAAGAGGAGAGGTACTACCTCAACAAAAGCAAACTAGCCCCTTCATTACCCAACCCAGGACCAAGGTCAATGCCAGCGACGCCCATTTCCTCCGCAACAGAGACGATCTGCTCCTCGATGTGACTGGGATCAGGAGTTTGACCTTGACCAGATGCAGCAGCGCGACCCATGACGATACGCAGGAGATCGGTCATGATTTCGAGCTGGTATGTTTCTTTCTCGTGCGGGTCTAGAGAATCAACGCTTAGGCCGTTTGATGATAATATCGAGGCTTTGCGTTCGCTTAGGAGCTCGACGAGACGCTGGAGGTGGGCGATGTTTTCTTTGCTTTTGGGCGTTGAGGAGAGGCGGCGGAGACGGCGTTTGGGTGTATCGCCTGGGACGGAGGCGAGGCGCGCGACTTGCAGGATGATTAGGCGGGCAGTTGTTTCGTCGGGGGCGAAGCCGAAGATTGTGCGGAGAGAGGAGAGTGCGACTAGTGTACCTGGGAGGTCTCGGGAGAGGCAGAAGCAGCGGATGATTTGGTCGTAAAGGTCCTTGGAGAATTCGTCGCGGGCGATTGTTTGGCCGCGGATGGAGAGTTTGTTGAACCAGGTTATCATTTCTGCGTGGAGAGCACGCGCTGAGGGGAAGTCTGCGAGGAAGGTTGTGCGGCTGCGGTCGTACTGGAGCTTGCCGCAGTCCCAGAGACAGGCGTAGGTTTCGAGGTCTGGTTGTACGGAGGAAGATAGGACTTTGAATTTGTTCCATAGCGTGATAATGTCCTGTTTGCGGAGTTCGGCGTAGAGGAGGTGGTTCATGAAGTAGGAGTTTGGTTGGATTCGTGCTTGTGTGAGGTTCTTGACTAGCTGGTTGGTCATCTCGTCTTCGCCTCGTCGGGTATAATGAAGGAGGAGAACCGAGAAAGTCTCGATGTTTGCTGGAGGCATCGGTCGCTGCATGAACTTGGGGATTCGAGCACCTGAAGTAGCCAAGCTCTCGGGTTGTTGAGGTAACGTTGTTGCCTCTGGACCGGCTTGCAAAACTCGGTCAACCCGCTGTTTAATCATAGCCCAGCCTAGCCGTTCGGCGTTTTCTCGCGCAGGCGCGCTCCCTACGCGGAGCCAGCCTGCAATGAGGCCGTTGAGGTGCTTTGGGTCTGGCTTTACGCCTCGTTCATACATCAATTCAATTACCATGGCGGCGGAATCGACTTCTCCCATTCCGATCAGTTTTTTCATCCAACTCGCGTAGAAGAACCGGTTCTGGAACCGACGGGGCAGGACTGTCAGCGTCGAAAGCGATACTTTATTGACCTCCCGCTCGGAAATGGTGGATGCCTGCAAGTTGCCAACCAAACCAATAGCTGCCTTGTACAGTGCCGTCGAGTCGTTTGCCGGGTCCTGCCCGGTCACCATCATGTCCTTGAACACAGCAATCGCAAGGTCCAGCCTTCCTGCGTTGAGGAACGCAATGCTGACCTGATCATAATCTTCCATTGTCATATCATGCTCTAGCAAAGCTTTCAGCTGCAGATACAAAGCCCATGCTTTCACCTCTGCTTCTTTGCCGGGTTGTCTTCCCCATGCGGTAATGACGGGAATAAGAATGCGAGGCTGTCGAGACTTATCGTTCGGAATGAAAGCCAAAGCAATATCTTGCGCTCGTTGTGGATCACCGTCCGCAGCAAAGAGCTTTACGCCTAGTCTCCAGTAGGCTTCTAGGTCTTCCTTCCGCTGGCTGAGTCCAACCTGGTGCGCCTCCCACTGGTCCAGGGCATCTTTGGTTTTGCCTGATTGCTGTAGAGATATGATGTAAGAGAGAATATTCGACGTAGTAATAGATTGACCAGCAGCTATAGCATCCGCAGCAAGGACTTGTATATGAGTGGCTCGCGTTGACGTTGCCGCCCCTTTCAACTGCGAAGACCATAGCAAAGTCATAGCCTCTTCAGGAATCGAATCGATGAATCGGGGAATAACCTGTTTGCACCGTCGGTACCACTTCCATAGATCCTGTCCCGCTCGCTCGTTGGAATTATCATTGACAACCCGTTTCAAGCTACTGTTAAATCTGTCGACGTAGGCGCTATGCTCCGACCCCTCGAGTATGACTTCGTAGGGCTGCCGTATGACCTCCTCTGGCGAATCGTCCTCCCTATTCTCCATCCAATTCTCTTCTTCCATCGCCAGACCTTCGAACTCCTGTTTGAGCATATCGTCTAGCTCCTCGTCGAAAACTTCGTCCAGATTGATGGGTTCATCCTTGCCATCTTCGGCTTCCTGTTTTCGTAGGGCTTCCAAAGCAATCGCTCTCTCCTTCTCCGGTAACCCCCTTATAAAAGGACTATTAGGCCCAAACGGGCCCTCCTTCAGAATATCTAGCTCCTGGTCCAGCTGTGAAAGCTCGCGCTCCACTTCCTCTTTCTCGGCGTTATCTTTAGCCTCTGGGTCTATCTTCCGCCTTGTCTTGCTTCCCGGGGTATCCTGCTCGAAGAAATTGATCTTGTCATTAGGTCCGAGGTTGAGTGAGCGCGGTGCTACCGCAGAGAACGGTCGTGTGTGGAAGAGAGGCGAAATTGCCGCAGTGCTGGAGCGGGCCACATGCTGATACCACCGAGCTCCTCGGACCACCGGGCGGAGCATGAAGTGAGAACAGGTTATTTCATCGGAGTCCGAAAGAGTCGAGTGTCGAAAACCAAGGCGTGTGACGGGGACAAGAGTAGGAGGGAGTTGGTTGAAGGAAGGAATTTAATCTTCATTTCATCGGAGCTTGAATTATCCTGATCGGGATTAGCTCGGGCGGAACTCTGCCGCGGATTTCAGGCATTCCACCAGCATCTCTGAAGACGACGCGATCTTCAACTATTTTACGCGATGATGGACGCGGATGTTGGTGGTCTTGCAGAGGACTTCTCAAATAACCAGGTATTTGCCATACAAGACTTACTTTCAGGCATAGGACATTCACTAACTAATTGAAGGGAGTCTATATCTACAGGCCAGCACTTGCGGGAATATCTCAAGGAGAACGACCTTCAAAGAGGCGGAAAGTTGCCCCAGAGCCCAAGAAATCAAATGACAATACATGTCCCTTTGTCCCGCTCTTGAACGGGGACGAAAGCGAGAAATCAGTCCGACTAAGATATCAAACATATGAACAATTGTGGTCTACACAGGAGGCGAAGATCCAGGTTGGTCCGGGATATACACATTCGTTGGCAAAACCTAACCATAGACTAGGAAATCCTAGATGATGTTGATGCCGAGGTACTCGAATGTGTGTCGTCTTTTGTCCGGACCACCTCGCCTGAGATGTGAGCAGAACCCAATATCGAAGCAGCCCGGTTCAGATCTAACGAAATATAGTTATGGTGGTTGCATACCTGCGGCACTCCTTACCGTCGGATCGAATGTTTCCTCCCTAGCCAGGCTTCTCGCTCGACTGAACGATCAATTGACTTCCACCGGGGAAGGGAGTGTAATAGTGCTAGAATCCGGCGATGCGCCCAACCTCAAGACAACATTGAAGAACGCCATACGTGCTGCTATTATAAATACAGAAGGTAATGATGGTTACCAAAGCTTTTTGACAGACCGGGAGGTAAGATTGATCTCCGATCGCCTATCATGACAGTTACTGAGACATCCAGGGCCCGAGGCTTCTTGGATACGACCTTGACCTGCTGGGCGACTATGTTAAGCGGAAGAATATCAAGCACCTTGTCCTAGCTTTTCGAGATAGCGAGGCTTTTGATCCGGGGATTCTGATAGATCTTTTCTCTTTGCTTAGGTGAGTAACCGACCATTTATCAGAGCTAGGTGGAAGCTTATTGTCTAGTTCCTGGCTTGACCGAATACCCTTGACCCTCTTGTTTGGCATCTCAACCTCCGTCGAACTTTTTGAGGGAAGATTGCCGCGGTCGAGCGTTGCTCTACTCAAAGGCAGTTATTTTGAACTCCACGGAGCCAGTAAATGCGTCGATCATATATATGAACGAATACAGGCGGAAGGACAGTTCTGGCTTGGGCGTAGTCTTACAGGTGTTTTATTCGAGAAGTCAAGTGATTATTTCCAGACTCCAGAGGCATTTTGTCGAACAGTAAAGGTATATTCCAGTTCTACTATTGGCGTGTTTTACATGCTAATGCAGCCACTAGTATACCTATATGTCTCATTTCTTTGCAAACCCCATCTCAGTACTACTTGCGAGCGACATCCCGGATGATTTACAGCAAGACAGACTCTGCGAATCAATTCGAAACATACCATCTTTCAGGGAGTAAGTCCTCACTCTCTTCTGTATGGGCACGATTGTTAACATGACTAGGTACTGTGAAATCCTATTAGAAGATGGTCATACCCGGCGAGTGCGCGATTTATTAGAGGACGATAGCTATCTCTTCCAACAAACGATCCAGCTTATAAAAGCTGGGCAGCAATCGATGCATGACATGTTCCAGGCTGTGAGATTCATCTCCTTGCTCCTCAAGGATCTCAACATCCCCAAGAAAGCAAACATATCAGAGTTATCAATCCGCGCGCTGTCTGGAGAGCTGCAAGACTCGCCCTTACTCGAGGACATTCTTGCCGCGTTCCGTCGACTCGATTCCTCCAAAATCGAAGAAATACTCCCACACCTCCCTGAAGCCATGACGAAACTCCCTGGCTTCCGAGATATTGAAACGGATCTCAGAGCCCTTCTGCAGACACACAAAGGCCCGGACCCTCTGCGCAGCGAATACGATAGCCAAAACTCCGTAATTGGAACAACCATTGTTCAGCAACGAGTGAAACTCAACCTAGGCAAAGCAAAACTCCCCGAGGAGTGCGTCAAGTACACAGGGATCATAGACTGTTCCCATGCCTTGCTAAGCTCATATTTTGGGACCATCCTGATACGCCCACAGGAACTTGCGTTCCACGAGGCTTTCCTTCTTGACATGCGAAATCCTATAAAGGAAGTCTTTGCCCCGCGGCCTCGATTCGCTATAGAACGGGCACTGTCCAACCCGTTCGATTACTTGATGTTCACGTCGCAGAACACGGAGAGTAGAATCTCCGCGAAGCAGCCGCCTACTTCCATTCTATATCAGCTATACCTTGAATCTGGCGCCCTCGTCAATATTCATGACTTGTGGCAAGCATTCCATGCGGTATTTGAGAGCGAGCAGGGCGATGGCTGCGATGAGAGGATGACTATGGCATTGTTCTATAGAGCTGTATCGGAGCTCAGGGCGCTTGGGATGCTTAAGCATAGTCGGAAGAAGATGGATCATGCTGCCAAGTCCGCGTGGATGGGATTGTGAAGTGGCCTGTAATATACATTGATGCGCTGGCATAAATCGATATCATTAATAGACATTGCATAGGGTATCATAACGTTTAAAATGTAGTTACACAACAGGTTGCTCAACTGACTCAATCAATCGGAAATAGGAAGCTGTATGATATCGTCATTCCCTATCGGACGTCTTCCGTCGCTCAGCACCATTGCCTCTCTCCTGCGCCTCCTCAAAGCTTGCTCCTCAGGGTCGCGCTCTCGAAGCCGTCGCCCAGGAACCCGACTCGAGCCGGCGGTATCCTCGCCATCTACCATCCACACGTCGCTTTCTTCATCCTCGTCATCGTTCTCATCGCTAACATCATCATGATCGTTCTCTTCCATCATACTACCCATCAAGCCGTGCTTCCGAAGCTGCTTCGCACCGTCTGGATGAGATGACAGCGTAGCAAATATGGAGCTCATCACCGCATCATCAGACCACCATGTCTTCATGAGTATCACCACATCCTGTCGTCGGGAGGGGTTTGTCGTGGCACATGGGAACGGGTACTTGGCGAGCCACCGGCTGACGATGCCAGCTTCTAGTGCAGCCGGGGTGTTCTCTTGGAGAAGTATGTTTAGTGTTCGTAGGGCCTTCAGTTCACCGAGCGGCCGCGTTTGGGGAAGTATCGGAGAGATCGTGCCGGAGGTCTTTTCGAGGTGCTCGTTGAGAAAATTGCAGAGGCAGTCGACTAGGGCGGTGTAGGTTGGGAGGTCTTTTAATCGAGAGCATACGGACGTTCGCGAAACTGTATTTGTTAGTTCAATGCGCTGAATTCAGATCTGGATATGCAGGCGCGTACGAGCTCGATTTGATACTAGGAAGAACATTGCTGCGAGCGCATTGTTACGCCGTTCCGGATGTTTGCTCGCTAGATCCTTGAGAAGTAGATCTCGAGTGTCCCCTTTCACAGATCGCTCACCAATGATGCGTAGCGCGCTTTATGGAGGTCAGCTTGGCATTGTGATGGAAGAGAGGGCTCTCGTACGCAGAACGGAGATCATAGCTTGTGCTGTTGGACAGCTTCAATAATGTATCTAGCTTCAGAGCTAATATTTGTTAGACCGTAAACAGAGAAAGCGTCTATGCAATAGGCTTGAAATACCATCCTCCGTGCCTTCACTAATTATTTTATCGTCGCTCTCGTCATTCTTGATTTCGGTCAACTCGTTCACTCGGTATAGGTCGGCAGCAATTCCGCGCACGGCAAAGAAGAGCGAGACACCTGGATATGTCAGCGAGGCTGCTAAAATGCACACCGGTACGGATCATGAGATTACCTAGGCATAGCCATAGTAGCCTATCGCTCATATGAGAAGCCATTGCCATTCATGCGCCGATGTAGATGTCATTGGAGAGACCAAACGTTGAAAGCGGCAACGATCTATCGGCAGAATAGTAAAGCGGTGAACCAATATTTTTCTGCAACCAAAAATTTCGGCGGAGATTCAATTTGAGAGCTGCTTCTACATCGACGTCCACCACACATCATGCCCCCGTCGCAGCTGAAGCAGCTTAAGTCCTCTCTCCGCGAGAGCGGCGTCGTGGGCCCTCAGAAGTCCAAGAAACAGAAGCGCCAAAATGCTAGGACCGGTGCGAATGCGAACAACCGGGTCCAGCGCGAGGCTGCTCTAGACGCCATCCGGGACCGATTCAATCCTTTTGAAATTAGGACGATCTCTCGGAACAAATTCGATGTGACAACGCGGGATGGAGGCTCGAAGTCAGGACCGGGCAGCTTTCGGCCTGGAGTCACCAAGTCGCTTGGTGAAGAGCGGGTGCGTACAGTTAGGTTTATCTGAAATAATGCCGCTTACACTTTTTATCGCAGAGACGTCAAACGTTGTTACAAGAAATGGACCGAAAAAATAAAGTTGGTGGTATCATGGATCGTCGGTTTGGTGAGAACGATCCGAGCATGACACCGGAAGAGAGAGCTGCCGAACGATTTGCCAGAGCCAGCCAGAAAAAGCTGCGGAAGGATTCGATGTTCAACTTGGAGGAGGAGGGCGATGAAGGGGGATTTCAGCTTACTCACCAGGGTGAATCACTCTCGTTTGGGGATGGGGACAGCGTTCGAGATGATTTTGAGGAGGACGTGGATGCAGACGACATGTCCGACTCTGAAATGTCTCGGAAACGCAAGCGAGTACTCGATGCTGGCGAACTGGGGGAAGACGAATTACAAGACGAGGAAGAAGTACCAGGGCGAAAGAAGTCGAAGCACGAAGTCATGCAAGAAGTCATTGCCAAGTCCAAACATTACAAAGCCCAGCGGCAAATGGCCAAAGAGGATGACGACGATCTACGTGAAGAGCTAGATAAAGGCCTGCCTGATCTCTTCGACATGCTTCGATCCGTGAACCCTCCGCCGAAACCAGAACCGCCGAAGGACGATTTTGCGGCAATGAACCCCGAACGCGCAGCCTTCTTGCAAGGCGAATCACAAGGAGTAACAGAGAGGGAGTACGACCAGCGCCTGAGGCAACTGACGTTTGACCAGCGATCGAAGCCTACGGATCGCACAAAGACGGAGGAAGAAAAGATTGAAGAAGAAGCGCAGCGGCTGAAGGCACTTGAGGAAGAGCGAATTCGCAGAATGCGCGGTGAAGAAATTAGCGAGGATGAAGCGGGGGGCGTTGAGGAAGAGGTTGTAGAACTATCCGAAGACGAGTCTATCCCGGACGATGCAAAGGAGTTTGGACTTCAGCAGACTACAGGCCATACGACTTCCCGCCCTGTTGGAGTTGACGATGAAGACGACTTCATCATTGATGATCTAGTGGAGACGAGATCCGATGCTAGCCTGTCGTTTGACGAGGAGGACGAGGATATGAGTGACTCCGCTGAGGAATCCGGGGAAGAAGAAGACGACCAGGAGGACGAGCTTATCAACGGGCTTACTATCCCAGGGGATAAGTCCGGCGAGGCATCAGCTATGCTTGAAAGCGCCCAGGACACCGCTGATGGGCTGGCGTACACATATCCATGCCCTAGCAGTCACGAAAAGTTCCTTCACATAATCAAGGATGTCTCTTATGAGAATCTTCCGACGGTCATCCAGCGGATTCGAGCTTTGCATCATCCCCGCCTTCATAGCGATAACAAAGCGAAGCTCGGCCGCTTCGCGGTCATTCTTGTCCAGCACGTCGCATACATGGCCGAACAGCCCGACCACCCTCCCTTCGCTATCTTAGAAAACATCCTCCGTCACGTCCACTCTCTGGCGAAGACTCACCCTGAAAATGTCTCCCTGGCGTTCAGAGCCCAGCTGCGCGAAATCGCAACAGGCCGCCCACTCAACCTCCGCCCCGGAGACCTCATCATCCTGACCGGGATCATCGCCATCTTCCCAACCTCCGATCACTTCCACGCCATCTCCACACCGGCTCACCTCTGTCTTGCGCGGTATCTCGGACAAGGGCCCGTCAACACCCTCTCGGATCTATCCACAGGCACCTACGCCGCGAGTCTAGCTCTGCAGTACCAGATTGTGTCGAAACGCTACATGCCCGAATTCATCAACTACGTCCTCAACGCATTATGCATTCTCAGCCCAGAAGAACCTGCTTCTCCTTTAGGCTCCTTCCCCCTCCGCATCCCGACTCACTCTCTCTGCCTCAACCCCTCAAAGTCACTCAACGCCCGCAAACTCCAATTCTGGGACATAACCGGCGCAGAACACCAGTCAGAGGACCTCAAACTCTCCCTCATCACAACCCTAACCTCCCTCCTCAACACAGCCTCAGAAACCTGGTCCTCGAAATCCGCATACACCGAGGTCTTCAACCAAGCCCAGGCCGTCCTCCACCACATCTTCTCCACTCTCAAGAAGGACAACAACAACAAGAAGATACTAAAAACAACTGTCTCAACCATCCAATCAACCCTCTCCACCATATCCACCAACCTCAAAACCGCCCACCTAACCCGCCGCCCCCTCTTCCTCCACGACCACAAACCCCTCGCGATCAAAACCGCAATCCCCAAATTCGAAGAATCCTTCAACCCAGACAAGCACTACGACCCGAACCGCGACCGCGCCGAACTCAACCGTCTCAAGGCGGACTACAAGCGCGAGAAGAAGGGCGCGATGCGCGAGCTACGCAAGGACGCGAATTTCGTGGCCAGGGAGCAGTTGCGCGAGAAGAGGGAGAAGGATGCGGAGTATGAGCGCAAGTATAAGCGGCTTGTTGCGGAGGTGCAGAATGAGGAGGGGCGCGAGGCAAATGCTTATGAGAGGGCGAAGAGGGCGAGGCAGGGGAAGAGGTAGTTTTTCCTTTTTGTTTGCCTTCTTGCCTAGACGGGGATGTCGGATTTGGTTATATAGGCATTGTTTTATCTTGGTGTCGTCGTTTGCTTGCATATATATATATATATGCACATGTACATATTTCTATGAGCACTGGGATGAAAAGAAAAGTTTACTTTCTCTTATCATTATTGTTACTGGAGTATAGTCCAATATAGTATGTCATTGCGTCAGCTCCACCCCAATTGAAATCAAATACTCACACCTCTCCCTCTGACCCGGCGGTACACTCTCCATCCTCGTCTCCTCCGTCCTCACAAAAAGCCTCTGGAACCCTTCCCCATCCCCATCCCAAACCCCCCACCTTGGACTCCCCGGAAACCGATAAGGATTCGGATCGAAGCTCCGAATAAAACTCGTCCAGTAACCCTGCATAACGGGAACGATATCCCTATTCGAAGTGAAATAAGACTCTGGCGGTGGATTGCCTACCGTCTCCGAGAACCAGATATTCTCGGGTCCCCAGATCGCGTTTATCTCGACGACGTGGTAGACGCCAAGCCCTGAGGCTTCGTCTTCTGGGTCCTGTACGGCATAGTGGTAGTTCCAGCTTGGGGTTCTGGCGTTTGCGTAGGCTGTGGACATGGCGAGGCCCGGGCAGATGTAGCGGATGTCGCCGTAGGCGTTGCTTGTGGGGCGCCAGTAGGGGGTGGAGTTGGGGAATAATGATGGGCTTGTGAGGTTTATGTTTTGAAGGTTGTAGTAGGAGTTTATGCGGGAGAGGTGGGTGGGAGTGAGGGCGGGGAATTGGGCTTGAAGGAAGGTGTTGGCTTGGGCTGTGGAGGTGAGGCTTTGAGGGACGAAGGTTGTGCCTTCGTTTGTGACGTCGCCGAAGATGACGGGGACTTTGATGAATCGCCCTTGGAGGAATAGACGGTATGTGTAGTCTGGGACGAGGTCGTCGTCGACTACTGGGGCGTAGAAGTAGAGCGGGGGCTCTTGTGCGCCGGGAAGTGGTGTGGCGATGTTTTCGCGCTGGAGGGTTGCTATGTCGAGGCTGCGGAGGCAGGCGAGCGTGTCTGCTGCGCTGTTGCAACCGGTGCGGAAGACTAGGTTGTCATAACAGAATTGGGCCTCATCTATGGTGAACATAGGGGCAAAGCTCTGTGACTCGGCCGCAGCGCCATGGAAGAGGCCGTCATCGCGGCCGTTATATGCGGAGAGTAGCAGGGTAACGGAGGCTGCTCCTGCGCTGTCACCTCCTATGACGACATGGTTTGGGTCGCCTCCGAACTGAGAAGTCAGCTTAGCCTTCTTAGAAGACGACGGATAGTACCTCGCTGATATGCTTCTGAACCCATTGAAGGACCTTGATTTGATCTTTCAGGCCATTATTGATGCTACCGTCTTTGACCACCTCCGCGCTGGATAAGAATCCGTACGGACCAACACGATAGTTGAAGGTCACGATGACAATGCCCATATTAGACGCCTGGATCAAGCCAGTCCCATTGTAATACGGATTTCCATTGCTGTTGAACCCACCACCTTGGATCCAAACAAACACTGGTAGAGGTTTGAACGTGACTCCTCTGAACCGTATAGGCGCGTACACATCAAGAAAGAGACAGTCCTCAGACGTGCCATCGGGGATCGGATATACCTCAGTAGGAATGCATAGGGGACCATGCTAGCCTCACTGTCAGCTTCGAAAGTCCGTTAGACTAAAAATGTAAATACCTGAGCGGCATCCTGAACCCCATCTATCTCCGTTGGGTCTTGCGGTGCAGAGAAACGCAACGGCCCAAGGGGAGGTGCAGCGTAGCGTATCCCTAGCCACTGTGCGATGCCATTCGGAAGTGCCTGGCCTCTATATTGGGCGTATCCAAGGTCTATAACGACCTGTCTTGCAGATGCTATAGTGGCGAGCACGGCCAACACTGTCAAATGCACCAGCATTGTCAAGTAGGATTTTGAGTTAAATCAGTGCAAGCCACGGTGCGCTGTGAACTGCGCTTAGCCGGAGTTTAATACAACTCCAGAGTCTAGCTGCTAGCACCGCAGTGATCACACACAGCACTGGAGGGAGGGAGACCCTTGCGGGTCCCGGACATTTCTTGTATGCATTCCAGTCATTTTTGGAAGAACTGAACTCTCCCAGTCTGAACTGAGCCTGACTCGTTCATCAGAACTTGGCTTCTCATATTTGAGAATGAGTGGAGGAAATCAACGATCGACCAGACGCCATTGAAGCCACATTATTCATCAGCGATAATAATCAACTGCATTGAGTGCTAGGGTGGTGTCACTTGGAATGCACTGGTGTAAAGAACCCCTGCATGGTTCAAGCTGGAGCTGGAAGACCAAATGATCACACGACGAAGAGTCAGAAAGGGGAGACTATACATCCAAGGCTAGTCAATTTGAGGAAGTTGTAGTTGTACAGCACTGGGCAGGGATGTTCATTGGTCGAAGAGAGTGAACTTCGGAGTAGTTTGATCCTCATCGACTTCCCCGCAAAGAATCCTTGGAAATCTTTATCGTCTGATTCATTCAAGCTCTCAACTTTCAACTTTCAACTTTCAACCCTGGTCTCGATCAATCAAATAGGAATCCAACTCGGACGATCACCCCGCTTCTTTCTACCTAGAAAGCAAACACAGTGCACACCGCTACACCTCACCAACTCATCCATCAATAACCGCAACCGCAACCACAACCCCGCACGGAAAATGGCCACAGAAGAAGATGAGTCCGACTACATGTCCATGATCATCGAGGAACCCCAGCAAAAAGAGTCATTCACGCAGAAGAAGCGCCGACTCCAACGAGAGGTATCTATCCCTTCCACTCCTTCTGCGCCGCCCACCGAACCCATGTGAACATTGTGCTACTAGGTAACTATGCTAAGATGCCAACCCTTCTTTCTCCCCACAGGCCGAAGCCCGCGCAAAAGTCCCCTCCAAAGCCGAACGCGCCGCCGCCGAAGCCGCAAAGCGCGATGTCGCCCTCGCAACCAGCACGCTGAACCCGTCAAACAAGGGCTTCCAGATGATGGCGAAGCTCGGTTTTAAACCGGGCCAGACGTTGGGAAAACCTGTTACTAGCGGTCCCGCCACTCCATCATCATCTGGGGATACAAATCAAACTAAAGATAAAGAAGACCATCCCGAGATACGACGCCACGCAGAGCCGCTGAATTTGGTTTTCAAAGAGAATAGGGGGGGAATTGGACTGGATAGTGAGCGGAAGCGCAAGTTTTTGGAGGAGGCTGAGAAGGCGGCGAAGAAGATTAAGACTGAGCAGGGGGATTATCGGGATCGGGTGCGATTGGAGCGGGAGACGAAGCGGGTGGAGGCGCAGGTTCATGCTGCGCAGAAGGTCGCGGAGCGGTTGGATGCGGAGGAGAATGGGGACTCGAGCTTGTTTACTGGGAATAGTGTCGAGGAGGAAGGGGAGGGGGAGCAAAATAATAAGTCCCCTGCCGAGTCCGAGTCTGACAGCAAAAAGGCAAAGAGTAAACCAAATGTCAAAGTGAAGCCGACGGGGCAGATCAACGTGCTATATCGCGGGCTTGTGCGCGAGCGGGAAGAAAAGGAACGCGCCATTCAGACTCGACATTTGCTGCAGACGTCTCTGCCGTCGTCTTTCTTTCCAAATTCGCGCCTACCAGAGTATGGTGATGCGGCGATGGAGGGAGAGGCTCAGGAAGCCCTCGGGGGTGGACGGGACCTCTCTTCTATTCTCGAACAGGAATTAGAGGAAGAGGATCCCGAGTTGGACGAGTTTAATACCCTGGAACCGGCTGAGCGGTTGGGGCGATTGGTACAGTACCTCCGCGAGAAGCATTATTACTGTTTCTGGTGCAAGTACCGATATGAGACAGAGGAGGAGCTGGAGGGTTGCCCAGGCGTGACTGAGGAAGACCACGATTGACTGGTCTACCAGTCTGTATAATATACTGCTGCCTTGCATTGAGCTGGAGTTTTACGGGATAGATGGCGGTTATAGAAAACTGAGTTTGGCAGGCGTTAAATCAATTATCATATGAGGTAAATCATCAACCTATCACTGGGTATTATGATCATCTAAAATTATCTTGAATATCGGGAACACAGACGCCTTGAATGAACCAAACAAAATAGATGACGGGGGAAATAAAAGGCCGTTGACCAGCCAAGAAAAAAGTATATGCACATCAAATGAAGGTGTACAAGAGATGGGGAATTAGATTTTGTTAGACGCCTCATTCTCAGCATCTCCATTCGCGGATACCGTCTCCATCAACTGCGCCAGTGAGCGACGCGGACATTTCTTCAGCACCTGGAAGCAATCAGCGCAGACGCGCAAACAGCAAAAGACGCATCGGTGTCGGATCTCGCGGTCAAACTTCTGACAAGCCATACAAGGCAGCGCATACCACACATTCCCGGCAGCCGGCATGGTGCGATGGTCCTGATAGCAAGAGTAATGCAATTTATTCAACGGGACCGCAACCGGTTCAACCTCTGGCGGGGTAAAGGGTCTGCTGTTGTCCTCCTCGCTAGAACCGGCTTCGTTGGGAGTACCACTGGCGCCGCCGTCTAGTTCAGGCTCTGGCTCGGGATCCGGGATGAAACCTTCTAATGAGTCGTTTGTGCCATTGGAGTGTCGCTGCTCGGGCTCTCCTTCGCTAGAGGGCGGGGTTCTCTGCTGTGCCAAGATAGGGTTCACGGGGAGGATAGGCACAGGCGCATACACTGGTGTTGTTGAAGATTGTGTTGGAACTGGCGCTGGCGCTGTCGCGGACCTGGGGATGGGCCGTCGGACTGGCTGGGCGGTAGATGGGAAGGTTGGCCGAGCCACGGGTCTGTTGGAAGGGGGGGCGGCAGCGTGATGAGGGGGGGGAGGAGCATGATTGCGAATGGGTTGGCTCGGGTTTGAAGTTTGAGGGATGTGTATCTGTGGCGGCGACGGATATGGATTTACCACCGGAGGCGGCGAAGACTGTTGCGGCGGGGAGGGTTGCGGACGAGGCGGCAATGCCTTTTCTAGCGGTGTGGGAGAGGAGATGGGGATAGAGTCTGCGTTGAGAGACAGCTGCGAGGGTGAAGGCAGTTGAATTGAAGGGACTGGATCCGGCGACTTGTGTTTGCTTCTGAAGGAGGAGAGAGAAGGCACTCGCAGGCCGCGGGGACGATCCTTGTCCAACACGGCCATCTTCTTTCGTATGGACGGAATTTTGACTGTGGTTGAGTGTGCAACGAGGGTTGTGAGGGAGTGAATAGAGGGAGTCAGACAAGATTTAGTAAATAATAAAAAGAGGAAAATCTGATCGATCCAGGAACAAGCAGGATTTCCCAGAGGCTGAACCATGGATCCACCGATTTATATCTCATTATTATTCTGGGCTTCAGGGACACTCAGCTACGGAGTATCTACTATCTCGAGTCCTAGACGAGCTGGTGCTGGTGATCGTTCGTCCCTGTTGCCTCGTTTTTGCTTCTTCGTTAGAGTCGTGTCCATCGAGTTTGCTGTCATGATCAGATTGGCTGTAGAGAAAGATTTGAAGTTCACCTCCAGTCTCCAATCCGATGAAGCCGAAGAGCGCGAGACAAAGTGATTGGTGCCAGTGTATGGATTGGTTCTACACTTGGCGATCGCTAGCTGAAATTAATCTCCCTTCAGATTGAACTATTGAAGTCCCAATTTTGGTGCTAATCTATCGATAGTATTTGATATTTGATGTCTATGATCAATGCCGGATCCTGCAGGTCGATCTCTATCCAAGCTCGTTCTGACTCAAATTATCACGATCGCAATTGCATTCTTCGATTATTGACCGCTTCTCCCACGTTTCTTGAAATCAAGACTGATATTTCACGGTTTCAGTGGAGCATCAGTCCTTGAAACCATTCCTGAAACCCTGTCTCTTTTATTATTGTCACTGTCAGCCAATCCAATCAAACTGACACTCCGCTGGATGATTTTATGTATAATAATGCCTATTGTATTCCTGCTCTATTCCAAAAGAATTGTCAGCAACCTCGAGCCTCAGTGCCCTCATAGAGGAATGTTCAAATATGCAATCCGGCTGCCTGGGTACACACGAAAATATAAAGAAATCTATAGCACTGTATGTGTATAACAATAGAAACCGCCGATCCTGTTATGCCAATGAAACGAACAACGACTGTAGAATAAAAGCTGCAAAGAAACACAATCAAGGTTGCTTTTCGTCAACAGACCCAAGGAGTGACATGCATCGCTGGCGGCAGTCGTCTTGATATCTTCAAACATACATTTGGCTCGGCCAGATCAGGAGCAGGGAGGATAATGTCATGAAGTAGCCTCTGGATCTCTGTTATGAGTGATCTCCACCGACTGGGCCTCCAGCTCTTTAGGGATCAGAGATTCTCGGTTCTCCTCGACCCTAGGTCCTTCTTCCATGGCTGCTCCGGATCTCGATGCTGGACGCTTGCCGACCGGAGCTGCAGCACCTGATGATGATCCCTCCAATGTTGTGTCAGAGGTGGTGTCTTCAATATGCTCTGCTGAATCATCGGGTTTGTCCTCATCGCCGATGATAGCGGCTAGACTGCGAAAATTGAACAACGGCTCCGCCGACGAGCTGGTTCCCTCGCCGGCTTGAGATGATCCTCCATGCTCCTCAGACATAGACTCAACGAGTGATGAAAACGACGAGGAGGCGCTAGAAACGTGGCGTAAGTGTGACAGTTTGGAAGGCTCCCGGGGCACCGATGGGGTAAGAGAGGACGACGACAGAGGTTGTTGCTGCTCCGCGCGGTTGGCCGTTATATCATCAGAGCTCCAAGCATCCGTCTGGTCGGGGTGACTGGTGCTCGACGAGGCTCGCTCCACTGCCTTTCCTTTAATCGTAGGAGTCGTCTCTTCCCCCGTAATGGAAGAAGAACTGCTAGTAACTTTGCCCAGTCTACCATCAGAGGGTGAGTCCAGGGCCGAGCTACTTGCGTTGTTACTATATAGACCGGCTTTACGAGCCATCTTCTCCGCTTTCTTAGCTTCCTTCTCTCGTCTCTTGGCCTCTTTCCTCACCTCTTTCTCATCTCTCTTGCGCCTTTCGTCCTCACTTACAAGGCTTAGTCGAATAGCTTCCATCATCATCATTTCCTCCAAATCATCGATGCGAGTCCTCCTGGAGCTGTTTCGCGGTGGGACCAGGTTCCCCGTGCCCTCTTCAGGTGACTCCGTTTCCTGGGGGGGGGGAGGTGCACGCCGTTCCGTCAAAAAAGCCAATGCTTGTAACGCTGGCGATCCACTCCGACCGGGTGTACCAGGAGAATCCTGTCCACCGTTGCGCCGCATAACCCCCCTTCTACCTAAGCTAAAGCCCCGAGAATCATTTCCGGATCCATTTGTGTTCATCATATACGCCGCGGTGTGGAGAGCAGTTGCTGCTGCAGATCTCCGCGCTGCATGCGCACGAGCATTTGCTAGTTTCTGGGCCCAGTCTGGACGCACCTTGTCAGTGGTAATCACAGTTGGATCGGTCGTAGAAAGAGATGTAGCACGTCGACGGCCAATTGGAGCAGTTGCCGAAGATAGCGAAGATGTTGAAGACACGGGAGTTGCTACGTTCGGACGGCCGCTCGGGTCGGATGCATAAGTCAGCCCTCTGCGGAACGTAGGAGGTGCATATGTTACCCCAAATTCGGGCTGGACGCAAAACGGGCATGCTGCAGGTTCGGATACAAGCTGAACATCTTGGTTTTCTGGCCGTTCCGTCTCTCTGGATGGAGCTGGGGCGTTCGAATCCGAGTCCGCATGCTCAGGAGTATGAGGGTCTGGGCGTTTGATCTGAACAAAACATTCGGAGCAAATCGGCTGATCACAACACCTAGTGCGATTGAGATAAGGAGGGTAATATAGGAAGCAAATGGGACATTCAGAGGAATCCTTATAGAGGTATGCCTCAATGGGTTGACCGTTAACAAATGGGTCCCGGGGGAATTGTACTTCCCGAGGAGCTGTCTCGGCCTGGGAGTTGTGTCTAGAACTCGTTAAGGAAGCTAGTGTCTTCGCCCGAGATCGAAACAGGGGTGAGCTTGAGGTGCCAGATGCGATTGGGGATGCAGGAGAAGGTAAAGAGTAGGCAGGATTAGATGAGTGGGAGGCATCGGAACCATAGGATGCTGATCGGGAAGTTATCGGAACCGTCAAATGTTGAATAGCTTTCAAATCCGAAGCTTCCGTGGCATCTTCGGTGGACTTGGGCGGATTCCTATATTCTAACTCGGGAGGGATCTCATCAGGTGGAGGTATGGGCAAGCCACGCGCAACCGCCATCAGTTGATGCTCTGCCCATGAATCTGAAAAATCATTCAGTCCCCTCCAAAACGGTGCAAGTCGTCGTTCAATCTGTGGAAGGCAAGACAGTCAGCATCATCCAACACTATGAATACGCGCATTCAAATTACCATCAATTGGCGCACTATGGCCTTGTTGAAATCTTCCGTCCCCGTATAAACACCTTGCGTAACCAAATAACCTCCATCAACATTCTCTTCCTTCATACTCCGCTCCCGTTCCTTAAGCCGAGCCGCCCGTTCCTTCTCCAAACGTCGAGCTTCTCGCTCCTGTTTAGTTTCTCGTCGATGCTCGAGAATCGTCGCCACATCGCGATCGGAGTTTCCACCTATTCCGAGAAGAGACAGATCCGGCCTACTGCTTCGATGTGATCTAGAGCCCTCCGAGTGATGTCGGTCGCCATACGGGGATCTTCCATGGCTGCGGCGAGTCGACTGTGAGAGAGACGGTCGGGTCTCTTTCGTCTGGGAGTTACCCATTCCCAAAGATGATGTGTGTGTAGGTTAGAGGGGTATGTCCAAGAGTCTGGTAAACCAGGAGGTAGATGGCGGGATGGGTGAATGGGGCAGGCTGTGAAGGTCTGGATAGGAGAGCGGAGACAATACCTGCCCCCGGAGATACTTGAGGACGAAAGAGGCCAGAACTTGGGGAAGGAGCCCGGCAGAGAATCGCCGATTGAGACCCAACCCTTGTCACAGGAGTGAAGAGAGAAAGGTCTCAGTCGAAAAAATAAATGTAGGAAGAGATTATTGACGACGCTGAACTCAATGTGGCCATATGAGCGACAAAATAGCGGGAAGCGGCGATGAGATCAGACGTGCTGTTTTTAACTCTCGGTCAACCACGGAAAGAGAAGATAAGCCACGAGTTGCGAAAAGGGTGCCGAAGGGAGCCAGAGAGACTAAGGTAGAGAGGGTCAAAGTAAGTATAAATCATAGAGGTACGATGAGAATCCCAGAGAAGTTGATGAAATGAATGTCTCGTAGGCGACGGTTAGGAGAAGATGGGGACGAATCGTGAGATCGATGACCTTTTTGAGTCTTGATTAGAATGATGGGCTGTAATGTGGTATGGGCGATGTAAGGGTAATAATTACATAAGAAAAAAAGTTATCTCCAAATACTCCTATTCCAGGAAAGATGTGATTTAACCAGACTGCAAGGACTGGAAAACTTGCCTTTGAAGGATAGTGGCCTTGTTGTTGTTAACTTGTTATAAAAGATGAGGTAGATAGACCATGGTATCCGTTTCAAGTTTCAACTCGACAATAAAGGATCTCTCGCCCAGGCGGCTTTTATGCAACCGGAACGCAGCTGATGTATGAAGGGCTTGGCAAGACATGTCACTTGTGGCTGAGACTTTCTTTATCCGGCTGCGCCACAGTCCCATGATGCTCGGTGGAGATTCCGCCGAAAAAAAAAGCAGATTGACTTGTTGATATTTCTTTCAAGTCGAGCATGTTCATACCATGATGCTTGAATGCCAATCAAACTAAGGGATCAGCTCATCGTCGCTAAATCCCCTAACTAATACAATAATATCCCATAACATCGATCTCCATCAACCGAAATTACGATATCCCAGTCAAACTGACTGCGGCAATCGTTTTTATCTTGCCGAAGGTTTTCAATAATATTTATCGATTTTACGTGGGCACAGCAAATGACTTCTCCATCGACTCGTCTACACATTGCGCCCTTCAACCCGGATCTCCTCCCGTTGGTCCTGCCTGCCTCGATTCGTTCCCTTGCGACAGGTATATCCTATCATTGCATACCAACATTCCCTGAGAACAATTACGGGTACGTGACCTTACCAGCAATGGAGGCCGACAAGATCAAGAAGAAGTTGAACGGATCGATCCTCAAGGGTCGAAAGTTCAAAGTGGATTCTGCTCATCCATACAAACGGCAAAGAGACGAGGACGGGAAGAACAACACGTCAAGCGACAAAGCCCCCTCGAACAAGAAATCCAAGAAGCGACAGGCCGGAGACAGTGTTCTTGAAGGCTACGAGCTTCCATCGGATCGTAAGGTGAAGAGGGGCTGGACAGAGTCCGAAAATGATAAAACAGAACGGCGGAAGAAGGAAAAGAAGTCCAAAAGCAAAGAAGAGAAGGAGGCCAAATTGCAGCTGAAGTCTAAGCATACTGAGAAAGCAGAGTGTCTTTTTCGAACCAAGGTGCCACCAAACAGATCTTCGCTTGAGGATGAGAAATTGAAGAAGCAGGCCAAGAAAAAGAGCAAGTCATCGCACGAGTCTGTGGTCCATGAGTTTGCCAACACCATGACACAACCTACGTTTCTACGGTCCGAAGACGGTGGCAAATCTCTCATTTCTACCTTTGAAGAGAGCAAGGGCTGGGTAGATGAGACCGGAAATGTGAAGGAATCCACCAGCGACCGGATCAGAAAAGATCAATACAGACCAGGTCAAGTTGCAGGTCACAAGGAAAAACCAAAGCAAGTCAAACCCAAGTCACCTACCAAGGCTGAAAAGCCGAGTAAAAACAAGCCCAAGGGCACCACTACGAAACTCAAGGAAGCGGAAGCGGAAGCTGAATCGACAGAATCGGAAGACTGGACCTCGTCCAGTGGCTCATCGTCAGAAGAGGAAGACGCCACGGATTCGGAGAGCGACGAGAGCGTCTCTTCCAGTTCGTCCGAAGGATCAGAAAAGTCCGCTGACTCTTTTCAAAAAGAGCAGCAGCATCTCTCAACCCCCAATTTCTCTAGAGAAGAGAAGCAAAAGCCAAGTACGGACATCAAGGTCTTACCTAGGGAAGGTTCGACAGAAGCTACGAGCCAGCAACAGCTGACGGAGGTTCACCCTCTAGAAGCCCTCTTTAAGAGGCCTGTTGCTAATAAGAAAACCGATTCGGACACCCCTGCGCAGTTCAGTTTCTTCGGGCAAGAAGATGCAGAATCCGAAGAAGAGACCTCGAGAGATTTAGAGCCTCTAACGCCATTCGCCAAAGGTGATATGCAAGATCGTGGGTTTAGGAGTGCTGCACCTACTCCCGATACTTCACATGTTGCGAGGACTATAAATTGGAATCCGCCGGAACATGGCGAAGAGCCATCTCTATATACAGATAGTCCGGTCTCCAAGCCTAGTATCGGTTCGAAAGAGGATTCTGATTTCTCCAAATGGTTCTGGGAGAACCGGGGAGATAATAATCGTGCTTGGAAAAAGAGGAGGAGAGATGCGGCCAAGGAACAAAGGCAGAGAGAGAACCGAAGGAAGGGAATGAAGGGAAAATCATAGCTTCGTGGTCGATTGAACTAGGAAGACATGTAGTAATCCAAATAGATACCACAATGCAGAGAACCCACTACCTCCCTACGCTCCGTGATTAGTCGCCATTGACAAAACAATATATACTTTAGGTCACGTGGTAGAACTAATGATAGCCTGTACTCACCTTCAACGGGGACACAGTAGAACGGGGTTCAGGATTTTCTGAACGGGGTTTGGAACTCCCGCCAAGGAAAATTTTCAAATTCCAACCCCTGATCACCTTTCGCCCGAAAATCAAAATTCCAAACCCTGATCAG